>PVIY010013139.1:0-59647 GCA_004026745.1 Myrmecophaga tridactyla
AGGTACATTTAGAGTAACAATGAAAAGCTTTTCTCTATAAAGTGATAAACAGAACACTTGAATATAGAGGGTGAGAAAATGAATTCCCAAGTCACCTATGAAAAACAAAATCTGCTAAACATAAAGCCACAATGATTTTGAAGCCCATTATTGCTTTGCTTCAGACAAACAGAACTGGACATCTAGTTCTACAATGCCTATGGTAGGGCAACAGCTTAGGATTTTCTATTCTACCTGGTACTTGCAGAGGTGTCAACTGGCTTAGAGAAAAGAAAATAGGCAAACAATTCTCTAGTTTCCATTACTCTATGAAAATCATCATAAGGCTGTTCTAAATAGTGGAGAAAATCCGAACCAATGAGCAAACTGCAGTCTGGATTCAAAGCGCAGAACTTCAGCCACCAACCAGCAACATAATAGGTCCACTGAAGTGTTATACAAGAAGTAAAACACACGGCCTCGGAGCATTCAATGAGACCCTGGCACGACTCACATGAGAAGCAGTTTACTGAAGGTGCATTTAAAAAATATGCTCTAACAGGAAACAAATTGTTGAATTCTTCAGCAGCAATTCCAATAGTTAGCAAGATTTCATGTTCAGCCATGTGACAATGATTCTCACCTGGATTGCAGACTCCATAATGGAGCCCTATCAAAAGCCAATAGCCCCCAAAATAGGACTTTTGTTGTACCATAGACCTGGGCAGATGAGAGCCTATCATGACCCACTATTGTTGAAAATCAGTGCCAAACTACGGTTCTCAGTTCAACGGCTGGCATGCTCAGGTGTGTTAATGCAAAAGAAAAAAAAAAAAAAAAAGGCTGAGAACTAGCAGTTTCCACAGAATTTCTATACAGGGGCAGCAATAAGGGTGGAAGAGGATGCCAGAGGGATCTCCTCCCCCTTTTTAAACTTTTCATTGCAGTAACATATATAAAATTCAACATTTCCCATTTAGTGGCACACTTTATTAAATTTCATAATCTAGTGACAGTAATTACATTCACAATATTGTGTTACCGTTATCAACGTACATTATCCAAACCTTTTTGCAGACTTTTTCAAAGCTATTTATATAGCAAAGCTATACAAAATATAAAAATACCAAAGTTTTCTAAACATGCTTGTTCATATTTTGCATAAGACCAAGAGGATGTCACTACACTGAATGTCATCTTGAGGTTGCTGTGACTGAGGTAGCCTGGAAGTACTCACGGAGCTTTTGAGGGGTGCCAAAGTGACCGCTGAGAATCAGCGACTCACTGTCTGATGTTGTGACGGGCTGGGACAAGGGCGATCTGCAGTCTTGGGCAAAGCTTTTCTCTGTATAGAACTAACCAGTTCACTTCACCATCAAATAAATAACCTTCACCTCTCTAGTACTGCATTCCAGCCACCCCAGATGGCACCTTAATAGACTGAAAGAATTAATAGTGCACCTCTAAGCACATTATTCACCCAGAGAATAGTTTAGGCAGAACAAAATCTGGCCCATTATACTCTACACAATTGCTAAATAATATGCAATCACAGAAATGAAGCATGGCATATGGTAATCTCTCTACTATATTGAGATTCATTGTAATAAAACTGCTGTTCAAAACCCTTCTAGAAATTTAAAAGCCGTACCTTTCTTTTCTGGAAGAAACATGACAATAAGACAGGCTAGCCCTCCTAGGCAGAGAAATGCTGCTAATGTCCGCTTCCGACCAAACCTAAAGAATAAAAAGAAATTACACATTTCTGCTATGAATCTTATAAATTCAGCAGTTTCTTTCTTCCAACCCTCCATTTATAATGCCCTCAGTTTCATCATAGATGTTCAACTTTTAAAAAAAGTAGCTGGCGAATGTGACTCCTAATTAGTCAATTAGGAGATTGATTAAAACAAAACATAAATAACCATCATAAAACAAAGGAGAACTTGTCTGATGGCAGGAACAAATAACATGTGAGGGAACGGAGCATGGATTAGTACTATTTCCTTGAGTGTTTACTATGCTTGATGTACTGTTTTAAATGCTTTTTATCTATTATCTTATTTAATCTTAATAACAAAAGCCTATAAGGCATGTACTGTTATATTCTCCATGTTTACACATGAAGAAATGAAACTGAAACATGGAGAATGGAGTTTTCTAGTTCATTTCATTTTCTGGTTTCTTGAGGCTTAACTAGCCAAAATTTTTAAATACTGTCAAAATAAACTTCTCTTTCTTAAAACTATAAGCAGAAAAAAAAAGTTTCTTGTTAATAAGTCAGAATTAAATGAGAAAAGTAATTTTCAAATACGTGCTCTTGACTTGCAAGGATGGTAACATTAATAAGCCTCCCTTTACCACAGCCTGCAACAAATGCCAGATATTCTGCTAGGAGCTACGATTTTACTTCTAATTTTTATAACAATTTTACCAGGTGGATTTTATAATCCCTAATTTAAGGATGGGTACATCAAGGCCTAGAAGTGCAATCCACCAAAGTCATATCACTAACATGTGGCTAAAACTCGATTGGAATTCAGGTCAGCCTGACTCCAAGTCCAGCTTTCCTTCCTACGGCTTCATATTTTAATCCTGGTCCTGGTAGCGGCTGCTGGGAGACAGTGAACGTCTTAAGTCTCCTTTCCTATGTCAATTTGCTTAATTTGACAATCAGCATCAAACACCTTTCAGGTAACAGACACTATGCTAAACAGACATCATTGACAGAAGAACATATGACACCCATATCTACAGCTTCTTTTATGGCACCAGTGGTCATTAGATGCATGCACAAGAAGCCCCAGTAGCACAAGGGAGGAGCATATGGTACAGTAGGGATGCTGGGGGAAGATTTCTTAGTATAATGCCTTAATTATCTCTTGGTCCGTGGTGACAGTAAGCTGTAGTCACTTACAGAGGGTCAGCAGGGACAACTGAAAACACATTCCTGATAGAAACACCTACAGTTGAACACAGTCCAAACCTCCCTTTCAAAATACTCCAAGCTCAAAACCCATGACAACAGCCCCAAGTACACTGCTAAATTAAGCTTGTTTTTTGGTTAAAATAATGATTTCTGGAGCATGAGAAATGACAATCTAATTGATTCCTGACTCACACAGAATGGGATTTTTAGTTGCCCTTACCAGGGGCTAATAGAAGATCTCTGAAAACACTCACCAAGGAAAAGGTGCTCTACAAATAACTTTTAAAAAGTATTCAAAGCCAAGCGTACTAACAAGGAGTAGCAAAAGCAGGATATACTCTCCCCTCAACAAAGTTAAGTGGTCTTGGGAAGTAAGAAAAGTCTTTCTAGTTCCTTCAGTCCTTTGTCCTCCCGTAAGAACGTCTAAATAATATAAATTGGGCTGATGGATTTCTATCTACATATAACTAATAATCTCATCTACTGGAACTAACAATTAACACACAGCCTAACTCAAAATTGTCAAATGGTAAAATGCCTTTCAAAATTGTTTTAAAGGGGGTGCATGGGTGGTTCAGTGGTAGAAGTCTCGCCTACCATGCAGGAGACCTGGGTTCAATTCCTAATCCACGCACTTCCCAAAATACAAACAAGCAAGCAAAACAAACAATCAGAAAACAAGCAAACATAAATTCAACAAATGGTGTTGCAATAATGGGATACTCCCATGGAAAAATAATGAAATGGGACCCCTCCTTAACAGCATACAAAAAAAAATGTTTTGAAAACCTATACAGAAACATGAGGTCTAAGAAATACTACAATAAAAAGTAAATTCTGGATGGGCCACGATGGCTCAGCAGGCAGAGTTCTCACCTGCCATGCCGGAGACCCAGGTTCGATTCCTGGTGCTTGCCCATGTAAGAAAAAAATAAATAAACAAACAAACAAACAAACAAAAAAATGAATTCTAACTGTATTTGGATGGAAAGGAACTCTCACACCACACGGCAATTAGTAGATACATCATATGGACAAAGACTATAATATTTAGGCATACTGTGTGTGTGTGTGTGTGTATAAGCACGTGTGCATGCTGTCTATAAGGTATACTTCATATTAATCTATACTCACCATTTTTGGTTCATCAAGTAGATACAGATAGGGTAGGATGGAATCTCGATGAGGCCAGATAAAGCCAGGTTGACATAAATATTTCCACCTAGATCCCCTGCACTCAGAGTTAGGCCATAATATACCAAACTGCAGACAAACCTGCAATTCATGTTAAAGCACCAGAAGGTACAAGACAAGAAAGACAACAACAAAAAAAGACATGTAAGAATTTGCTAGAGAAGATACAAATATAAGTTCAATATAATATGATCTTCCTCAAGGACTAAGCTTAACTCCTAACTAATCTTTCTAACCCAATCTAAATTCCTAGACTAGGAAAAAACAAAAAACAAAAGGGACTTGGAAATTATTTGTGCAATATTTATAGAGTATAGAAAGCAAATGGTCAAGGAAATAAATTGTTTGAATGTGCTTTAGTCAAGCATTTTTACATTTAATAGAAGATAATGAATCTCTTTGTTCTTTATTTCAACAAGTTTTGAAACATTTGCCTTAGGCAGTTGTGATATTAACAAAATAACTCTAGAAAAGAACTGCCATGGAGGAAGCCCACAAAGGATGGTGATGGCATGTGGGCTGAGAAGTGACGGGACCTGCAGCGGTCACTTGCCAGCAGGACTGGCACTCTGATACCCTGACGACCCAGGCACTTCCCAGCCCACATTCTTAGGAACATCCAGCATCCAGCGCCCAGCAGGCGCACATACTGTAGACGTCAGAATGGGAAAGAAGAGTGAAAGGTCAGGGCACAGGTAGCATCCTCTGTGAGCCAACTGGGGAGGAGCCCTTTGAAAAGCCATTCGTTTATGGATGCAAGCTGTTCAGAAAGCAAGCACTGAGGGAGTGCTCTAGGGTGGCGGGCACTGTGCTAGGCATTGGCCCTGGTGCTGAAGAAGGCAGGCACTGAGCCACTCTCCTAAAAAATGGGAACTAAGGAGCCGAGGAGCTAAGCCAATCAAAGTGCCAGTCTTCAGCGCCAAGCCAGGGGATTCTGTGGCTAGTAAATGGCATTATTTTTAAAAAAGTAATAACCAAATAAACCCTAAAACTTGGCTTTACTAGCATATGAAAACACACATTTCTGTACAAACCGAGAAAAATACCTGGGCTTTGTAAGTTCACCAGCTTTTATGCTTTTGCAATTCAATATGACAAGCTTTTATTAAGGAGAGATTCTCATTTTCTGCTCCTTAGATTTCCTTTGAAAAAGTCTAATGAGCTTGAGATCCAGCAGGAAAGGGAAAGCTTTATTTCCATCTCTGCCAGAACAGCAGAGTGAGCCAAGCGTCCAGCTATTGAGAATAGGCTATAATAATGTCAGGAGAGCGGGATGGGGAGGAGGGAAGAGGGGACTCTGGAACTAGACTAGTTCGTGGTTCATCCCTCTCTAGTAAGTAAGTCAGGGGCAGCAGCTACTGCCCATTACTTCTTATTGGGGTAGAGCTGTCACTGTGGCTTAGATACTAAGGACAATGAACTGTGCTGTAGCCAGGGCATCGCCTGCGAAGATGGCAAAATGATATTGAGTTGTCTGTTTTCTCTGTCTCCCAGGCACCCTGCATGTAAGGAGCAGGCCAAACAAATTTGAATCAATGCAGTTTTCTACAATATTTTCAAAATACTTTTTATCTGCAGTAGAGACACTCCTATTATGTGGTGCTATTTCCTGTTGTGTTGTATGTGTTAGCATGTGTCTACTTTGCATTTAAAACATAAATTCCAGTAAATTAATTCCAGCCACGAAAAGCGTACACACCTACTTAAGCCAAAGTGTAATGATATGAAGTCAGGGCAGGAATACACAAAACCAGCTCAGGACAATACAGGAATCTAGTTACCAGGTGGCGGTGAGAAAGAACAGTGGGTGTATGGGGCAAAGGAGGCCTTAACTGTCCCCATGGCTGGGCCTCTGCTCTGCAAGTCTTCTTGATGGCTGTTAGTCGTCGGGACCCACAATTACAGCTATTAAAATCACTTCAATCCTTCTTATGTGCCCCAAACAAAATGTAAGACACTTGCGTAATATTTAACAATATATTTAGGGGATCAAAGAACTATTTTAAAAAGGTACTACTGTGGGAAAAATAAGCATATGTTAAACACAGAAATGTAATTTTACCCCCCAAATAAGGCTTTCTTGAATGACATATCCCTAGAAGAGATTTTAGAATTTTAGAGCATCTCCAAAATGAAAGGCAGTACGTGGAATGACACTGTCTCTATTAGCATGCATTTTAACATTCTGCGTTGAGGGAGATGTTTATTTGAGAAGAGCTCCTTTGGCTTTGTAAGCCATAAAATAAACACGGATGATCTCCTTGGCTGTTAAGTCTACCTTTTACATTCTCTAAAGGCCAAGACCCAAAAGTTATTATTTATGTGGGAAAAAAATCTTTAAAAAAAAAAGCGAATAATCTTCAACAAGTAGGTACTTCTTCAGTGGCAGAGGGTATGATTTGGTCTGATTGTCTATATGATACGCAAACGCAGAGTTTTATGGAGCCCTAAGTACCTGAACGTACTTGACAAATATCTGCTTTTAGATAGGCAGAACCTCAATTTAGTAGTTTCTATGCTGTGCTGTTAGGTTTGGCTTTCAAAGGCCCCCTTACTCTCCAGGGCTCCAAGCCTGTATCCTTCATTCAACATCTATTATGCATCTCTGACATTCCCAGCACTGCAGCGGTTCTGTGAGGGATGCAACAGTTGTTGTATCAGGGCCCCTGCCCATATACAGACGACAGCCAGTGCTTGGTGTATCAGGGCCCCTGCCCATATACAGGTGACAGCTACTGCTTGGGTAGAAAAAGAGAATCATGATATAGAAAATTAGCTTCACAGCTTCTTATTCTCAGTCTACTGCTTTTTTTTATCCTTATCTGTAAGATTGATTTCATATAAAATCACTTTCCCTTATTTCAACATGAAAATGTAGCTCTCCACGTAACCTTCATAGCAAGTCCATATAAATCCTTTAGACCAGAAACTATGATGAGCATGTTCAATATTGTGCCAGATAATATTTACTGCACTTTAGCAGAATGTACATTAAACATATGCACATTCTACCAATTCTATGTGTTACCATCCATTCCTCCATTCCCTTTCTATAACTTCATTTGTTAAGTCAAACTGTTAAATGCATCCCGATTCACTCAATGCCATTCTATGTTCTGCTGAGAGCACTAGGTGAGGCAGGTGGGAATAAGGTAAGCACCTAGAAAATCGGGTTCAGAGGATGCTAAACCTGACTTGCATATATGGTTTCCAAACTCCCAGGATCCCATCTGATCAAGGGATAACATTTAGCCCATTCCTGCAAGTTAAAGGGAGTGGGACTGCCATCTAAAATGCAGCACAGGGTAATGAAATTAGAATATGCTATTGAACCGTTTAATAACAAAGCTAAAAGTAGGCATTTTTAAAGTCCTATTGAGAAATTCTACCGTTTCTAGCATGGTTTTTTTCTTTCGTTTCTTCCTTTACGTTTTTTTTCTTTGCTTAAATATTTACATTAAATATCCCATGAACAGAGATGTGTTTCTGATGTCTATTTACTCAAATTTCGGTAAAACTGCCCATCGGGTACCACCCACTCTCGCCTGAGAGAGACAGAGCTGCGAAAGCACAGGTGTGCACCACCCAGGTACTAAGGGACAGGTGCCTTGTTTTTGTGAAAACAACCTCATGCTACTGATGAAAGAGGAAAAGATTATCCATAGAAGATGAACAACCTGAATTGCTGAAGACAATAAAACCCCTCTTATAAGTAATTACCAGATAAACATCAGGATCAGCGTGTGTCCCAGGAGGACCCGGTAGCGGAACAGGTCCAGGAAACTTCCAGCCTCCTTGTAGCTCCTGTTGGCTGGGTATGTTAGTGAGACTGTGCACTTGAGCTTGCGGTTCCCCCTGGCAATGAGGTACAGTGCCTCCTCGGCCTCACTCAGTCGACCCTGGGAGTACAACCAACGAGGTGATTCAGGAATGAATCTGAAAGAGACGTCATTAAAGGCTGTATATTCATTAGGTACACATGCATAGGAAGGAGAAATATCAGCTACACAGTTCTTTAATCCTCTCACCCAGCGGAGTCTCTGTTAGGTTTAAAGCTTGACTTTTGCAATGACATGAGTGAGAGATGCTAGGTTTAAAGCTTGACCTTCTACGTTAGTTTGAAGCTTGACTTTCTCAATGACATGTGTGAGAGACAGACAGGCAGGAAAGAGGAGGGACAGAGCAGAGGTGGGCGGAGAGAGGGCGAGAAAGGGGGAGGGGAGGGAGGGGCTACTTTCAGTGGTATGCCAACATTAAAGAATGGCCTGCTTTATCAATGGAAACCAAGAACATGTTTGCAAAACATTGGCTAAAAATGTAAACAGTATACTTTTATTTTTTAAGCTTAAAGTTTTAAAATTAAATATGTAAATGGCAGGTTAAGTTTATACTGGTTAACACAAATTCTACATAAAACACAGACTGGAGACATGGCTCTAAATTCCAGCTGGATGTTGTTAGACTAAAACCCTAGATAAACTGGATTTTGAAGTTCCAAAAAAGTCTTACAAATAAGAAACAGATCTTTAGCATCTTACAAAAAAAAATGTTTTAAAAAGGTGAATGTTGTTAAAATATTAATAGGTTATTCAAGACGTAGAGAGTATCTCAAGACTACAACATAAAAGCAATGCAGGGTTTATCACATCTTGCTTACTTTTTTGAGTGTTTACTGCTTCAAAATAGTTGAATCACCTCATACACTAGCTTTAATATATCCTGAGGAAATTCCCTGATCCCCATGACCTTAAAGGATAAACATTATTTTCTGGTTAATGTCTATTTACAAAAAAACCCAGTTATTTTCAAATACAACTACAAAGTATTGAACGTTTATACTGCCATGATGACTTTGAACAGTTTCAAGATTTAAATAGCATACATCTTTTTTTGCCTTTTCACAATTCCAGAAAGACAAACTGTCAAAGGAACGTGGGAGCCTTGTTTGTCAAATAGTAACGTCAAGAACCTTTTGATCTAATTTGACATTACTTGGCTCTGTAACAAGACTTTTATAATTTGCTGCACCTTTCAGTAATGATAGTGATTTGGCAGCAAGTACTACAGAATTTGGGATCTTAATGGACAAGCAGCCCATCAATAACCACTCATCGAGTACTTCCATTTTGTACAGGACAATGTGCTAGGTACTCCAAGGAAAGACAAGGGAACAAAAGGAAGGGCTTCTCCCGGGAGTTCTGCGACTGTGGAAAGACTATTTGTGCAAAAATTTTGATTGATGACAAAAGCAGAAACAGAGGCCATCAACCACATTCTGGAAAATCCTTTTATTTACTTCTTGACTGATTTGATTATTATGACTGCCATAATAAGGAAATAATCAAGTAAAACACTGTTTTGTTGGAAGCTAGATCTGCCATCACGTGGATCAACTGGCTGTATCACCTGTGGGCCACATATGAAGTACAATGGAAAATATTCTGATTAATCTAAATACACCGAAACAGAATATAAAAGACGACTCTTGGTGTTGAATATATAGAGAACGCACTTGAGATAAAAAAATAGGTGAAAGAAATGTAACAGAAAGTAGATGATAAAAACTAAAGCTAAGGGAGATTGAGAAGAGAGCCAAGAAGGAAATATGCCAGCATCCTAACAGTCATTATCTTTGGATAATGTACGTCATTTTTCCCTCCCTTTAAACCTGAGTTTTCTAAATTGTTCATAAGCAATAAAAACTACTTTAAAAATTTATAAATAATTATTTAAAGATATTTGAGAGAGATCCAGGCTTTGAAAATTTGACTCTGAGGAGTTAAGAAAACTATTTCCACTTGGGGGAGTGTTTATTTTGATTATATAAACTTAAGATCTCCTATTTCCCTGCAATTTGAACAGAGGTTTGCCTAGCTGCAATGGATCAGTTTGGGAATATGAGTTCCAAAACGTGCAAATTATGCATACAAAACAGTTAGACATGTTTTTAAAAGAAAAAGCAGGCCTTTGAACATTCAAAGATCTGCTGCCCTCAAAGTGGAAGTTGTAGTGGTATGGCCAACTTCAAAGTTACAATATTAATTATTTTATTAATTAATAAATTAATTAAATTTATCAATTAACCAACAATATTAATTAATTTAATAATTTGTTGCTGCTGCTCAAAAATGTTGTTGGACCATCTCTAATGGTAGCAGGTCTTCGTGAATTGAGGAGACATGGATTTTAGAAAAAACAAAACTATTCAAATTAAGTAGTTTGAAAATGAGAAACTCTTTTCAAAAATAATATTTCTGGATACATGATATATACATACATCATTCACTCATCCAAAGTTTGTGCCAAATTTTTCTAAGTCCTGCTTTGTAAGAGCTTAAAAAATAGTTGCGCAATAGACTACAAAAAAATATATTTCTGGTGAAAAAAGCAAGGTGTGAATCAAAATAATGTGATTTTTTCTTGTGTTACTGATAGGCTAATTCTGAAGGTGACAAAGAATCACCTTTTTTTTTGTGCCAACACTCGTCCAATGGACCCAAAGCATTGATCGTGTGGAAGGTTCTGGACTCTGGTGCTGGGGGAAACGTAATCATGAAGCAAAGAGCCTGTGGTAAGAGAGCTCTCAGTTTAGAAAACATGGCTCCAGTGTGAGGCAGGAGGAGGCCCACTTGAAAGGTACAGGTTAAGTGCTATGGAATTTCATTAAAGAAGGGGAATGACTTGTAGCTGGGTGTATGATCGTGAAAAGCTTTATGGAGGGGGTGGCATTTGAGCAATCCATGAAGGCTGAGTATCAAAGAGAAAAAGGGCAGAAGGGCATTTAAAGAGCAGGCAAAGCATGAGTAGGAGGCATACAGGTAGAAAAGCATAATGTGCACTCTGGGTACAACCATCACCTCAGTTTGCCTGGAGCACCCTGTTTTCATGACCTGAATTCATTCCTCAAGGAGAAGTCCCCACCTGGCACTAAAGAGTAACAAACTCAAGGCTACACATTCAGAAAAAGAAAAGGAGAATGGCTTAGATCATCCATTAAAGGCACATTATTATTGAAGGAGAGATGAGGGATAGAATGAATTGACAAATATGAAATTTATTAAATATTTTAAAAGAAAATTCATTTAGTCAATGTTATTTACATGAATGCTTATTAATTCATGGTGCCCTTACATTACTTCAAAAAATTTACAGTACACAAGATGGTGAAACTAGTTTTCCTTTCTAATAAAATTAATCTCACTCCAATTCCCATAACTAGATGTATTTAATAAATTTTGTCTTTTTTATAAAGGTTATTTCTACTATATTCATTTTTCCACTAACAATTATTTCCCTTTCTTCCAAAGATAGAATGCAAACAAATTTCACTTCAGTCCTTAACCAAATATTAATTAGTAGAAACTAAAGTAAAGGGCTACTAAATTAAAGAGCCATCTGAATTAAAATGCCGCTACAGGTATCCCTCACTTTATGGCAATGGAAGAAAAGCTGGTAAACTGGCTGAAGATTTTATTTATTCCCCAAATTTTAATGGTTAAAATTAGACATTTGATACCTTAGGGGAGAAAACCCTTCATAAGCCCCATTAGAAACCTCCGGTGAGATGGGCCTAAGTTGGTGGCTTACCTTGGAGCATTTGGGTACTTAGAGCATCATGGTGTAACCCCTTGGGTGAATCATTTGTAGAGTCCCATCCGGGCCAAGGAATCGTCCCTATATGGTTTGGAGTCCATGTACTCCAAGGATTTCTCCCATGTCTGAGATTCTTCCAGAGTCTACTCTGAGAGGCCCTGAAATGCTACTATATAGTCAACGTGAATATAATGTTCTACATTATAGTTAGTTCTTGCAGCTGCACACTAGCACGTGATCTGATCCAGCCTGAAGACCTTTAAGTTTGAGGCTTTAGGTGAAAAAAGAAATTGGTTCTTTATGTCAATGATTTGAAGGTTCAAGGCAGTCTACTGAGAGGTTACTTTAAACAAGGGATACCTGCTTTTTGAATTAATTAAGCATCTCCTCTTCCCAGGAGCTGCAAAGCATTGGAGCACTTGCAGAATTTAGTTCTTCACCAAAGTCAGTTCAGGCAAGCTCCTGAAAGGGAATAACGCTGCTCACTGACCCGCATCCTCTTAAGGCATTCCTTCTGCTTACCAGATTCAAATTCTAAAAGGAAAACTACTTACAAAGACAAAAGAAAGACCGCTGTTCCCTGCAGGTTAACCATAACAGCAAGGGTCCTCCAGGAGCGGATGAAGTATCCTAACAGGGCATACTGGGCGATGCCAACTGCAAAGAAGAGGCCTCCAATCGATCCTAATTTAGGGAAAAGAGAACTATTACTGGAGAAAGGACGATCTGCAGCAGTATTCCCAACCCCAAGTCACAGAGCCAATTCCTTCCTTGTTAAGATATCAGCCCTTCAATATATAAGATTCCACAAGGGTTCCATGCACTAGAGTAACTTTCCAGAAACCTACAACCTCCAGATGGGTCCCTGGTCCAGGTAAGTCCTGAAACCTAGCCCAGCCTCTCCAGAACATCAGATAGTTCCATCTCCCTACCCGTATTAGTGACAGATCCTTCCTATATGAAGAATTAAGAATGGCCATAGCCCAAACACCCCTAAAGAGAAGGATGGAAAGAGTAAAAGTGATGGAGTTATACAGAGAAGATAGGATTTAATGAATGAATATGAATGCTGAATCATTAAATTGATATCTTAGTCTCCAGTTTTTAGAGCAGCTAGAAGTAAAAACTTAAAATTGTGGAATTATAACCCATTCAAACTCTGAGATATGTTCTACAACTAATTGTGATGCTGTGCTTTGAAATGTATAGCTTTTTAGTATATATGTTTTGTTTTGTTTTTCACAGAAAAAGAAGGATAAAAAGTCAACTGTGATAATAAAAAAATATCTAAGCCTTTTGGTCTCCTATATTCTGGAGCAGCTAGAAGGAAAAATCTGAAAGGATCGTATGGTAGCTCATGACAAACTCTGGGATCTGTCCTATAACTACTCGTTGAAGAGTGCTTTGAAACTATCGCTTTTTTATTTCTTTGCTTTGTATATATGTTATACTATACAATAAAAAAAGTTGAAAAAGAGCAACAACAACAACAAAAAGATATCAGCCCTACATTAGGAAGTATGAGAGGCAGAGCAGAAAATAAAAATCTACATGGATATCAAGTATCAGATGGTGAACCTAAAAGACAGGACTGCAAAGTGGTAAAATGGGAGAACAACAAATGAAAAATACAAACCCCATCTGGATATACTGAATTTTAACGGGCCTGCCCAAATGCTTTTTGCATTGAATGCTGTACTGACATCTGCCTGAATCTATATCTTAGGCTTGAAAATACTTTTGCCATATGAGGAGACAGGGTTTTTAAGTCATGAGGTTATTATAATACTGGGATTTAATCTTTATCAGAGGGGCTGTCCTTGAAATCTCTATTTTAAATTACAATCTACTTCCCAAATCTCTTTATCACCCTCCCCTACTTGGATCAACCACCATAAGATAGATGATATTTTATACTTTTTTGCTTCTTGTCTGGCTTTCCAAATAAAATATAAGCCCTGTGATACATGCATTTTAATCAGCACACTGATGTAAAACATCTGTCATGGGACTGTAAAGAATTCTTTGTTTTTTGAAATGAATACTGGGATGGGTATTAAACCCCCACTGTCTAATATCCACCAGGAATCTACACAAAAACGCCAAGAAATGATAACAGGCATAAGGCATAAATGTAGATGTGATAAGGCTCTAGGTTAACTGGCTAAGAACAATAAAAAAATAATAAATGTTTCTAATCACCACTTTTGCATATCCTAGACTACCATAAGTGATTTGCAACTATTTACAGACCTCTGGGTATTTTATGCCTATTTTTTCAGATTTATTTTCTGCTTATTATTAATTAATTTCAAGCCTGCATTCCTGCTTAGTTTGGACTAGAAAAGCTAAGTTTCAGCAGGGTTGGGAAAAGAATGTACAGTTATGATTTCATTTTTGTAAACAGCACCACGATCCACCCAGAAATCTTGATTCCTCTTTCTCTTCCCATCTTTGCTGATCCTTTAGCAAGTCATGTTCTCACTAAAATCTAGCTCCAATGCATGCTCTACCACTACCCAAGGGTTTCATGTGACCGACCACAAGGGCATACGTGACCCCTCAATTTTCACTCCTGCTCTCCAACGATCTGCTCTTCAGACAACTACCAGAGCAATGTTTCCACAAGTCTGTATCACTCCTCTGCTTAATACTCCCCACCGGCTTCCCCATCACATGTTGAACAAAAACTAAATTCCTCACTCAGCCTATCACCAGCCCTACATCCACTGGTCCCTCCCGGCCTTATCTCACTTCTTTCTCTTCCTAACCCTACACTGGAGTTAAGGACGTCCTTTCCCATCCTTAAAGAATACGAGCTCATTCCTGCCTCAGGGATTTGGTCCTAGGGATTCCACGTGGCTGGAATTTTTTTCTCCCAGAATTTCACGTGCCTGGACCTTCCTCATCATCTCAGATCAAACATCTCTACGCTTTCTCTAACTGTCCTTTCTAATATAACTAACACCCTCCTCCTCCTCCTCCTGGGATTACTATATAACCTATCATCCTGCTTAATTTTCTTCACTGTACTTACTTTCCTGAAGTTACTACACACATTTACTTGTTTATGTTCTCTCTCTCCTAACTAAATGATGGGGCTCATGAGAGCGAGAGTCCTGCCTCACCTACGCCTGTCCTGTCCGCTCTGTATCTATCTCAAGGGCCCACACAGTGCTGGTGCACAGCAGGGTCTGGTGAATAAATGAACTTTGTGGACTAGATAGGTGAAGGAACAGCTCTTGGATGAGATACAAGTGCCACATGTGATGGTCTCCAGATGGGTCGCGCCATATGTCTTCTCTACTATTGACTTCTATATAGCTCTTGATTGTTTGTAATAATAAGCATCAATTCTTTTTGTAATAAAGTATTTATATTTAAAAACAATTAAACAATAAAACAGTACAGAATTCTGCATAGTTTTAGTTTTTTTGATTCTCAATAACCCTCATCCTTCATGTCAAGCAATATGCTGCAAATTGGTCAAAATGGATGTGCCCAATGACTCCCAGGGGTGTGGACCTTCCTGGCAACGTGGGACAGAAATCCTAGAATGAGCTGAGACTCAGCACCAAGGGATTGAGAAAACCTTCTCCACCAAAAGGGGGAAGAGAGAAATGAGGCAAGATAAAGTGTCAATAGCTGAGAGATTCCAAACAGAGTCGAGAGGTTATCCTGGAGGTTATTCTTACACATTAAATAGATATCACCTTGTTAGTCAAGATGTAATGGAGAGGCTGGAGGGAACTGCCTGAAAATGTAGAGCTGTGTTCCAGTTGCCATGTTTCTTGAAGATGATTGTATAACGATATAGCTTTCAAAGTGTGACTGTGTGATTGTGAAAACCTTGTGTCTGATGCTCCTTTTATCTACCTTATCAACAGACAAGCAAAACAAATGGAATAAAAATAAATAATACGGGGAACAAATGTTAAAATAAATTTAGTTTGAAATGAATGAAAGGCAGGGATAAGGGGTATGGTATGTATGAATTTTTTTGTTTTCTTTTTATTTCTTTTTCTGAATAGATGCAAATGTTCTAAGAAATGACCATGATGATGAATATACAACTATGTGATGATACTGTGAATTACTGATTATATATGTAGAACGGAATGATCATAAAAAAAAATTTTTTAAAAAATGGATGCGTCCAGTTGGTATTTATGCTTTTTTTGTATACACTGAAATTATTATTTTATACATACTACAAATACTATTTTGCAATCAAGCATAATTTATCAAACTAATTTCTTGTTGCTAATTAACTAGGCTACTTCAAACTAATCCCTTTCGTTGAATATTTAGCTTTTTCCAACTTTTTGTAGTTCATTAGCATATTTAAAGCCAGAGGGTTGTATGAGGTTGTGCTGGAAAGAAACTAGCTTGAAAAAAAGCCAAGGAGAGGAACTGTGGGAAGATGGAGAAGTAGAAAGTCCCAGGAACCAGGCCATCTACCAGAATAGGCAGAAAGTGTCTGAATCAACTATTCTGAAACTCTGGAGTCCAGTATAACACTGTGCAGCATCCAGGGAAGGGCAGGAAGAAGAGGATGGTAAATAGCAGTAATTACAAGTGAACTGAACTGCTCTCTCTATGTGGCAATTACCATCATCTACCCCCCACTCTCATGGAAGGTGCAGGGGATGTGGCCCCCGGCAAAGCTTGCTGGTGCCAGCGAGGGACATCAAAAACCTATTACCCTAAGACTGCGGAGGAGGAAGGGGTGTGAGGGGTGTGGAGCCCAATCCAACTGCTAACTACTGCATTTTAAAAAAAAGCTATTTTTTTTTATTACAGAAGTGGATTTTCAGAACAATCATGCATAAAATACAGGGTTCCATATATCACACCCCCACTTACACCTTGCATTGGTATAGAACATTTATTACAATTTATGATAGCATATTTTAATAGCTATACTATTAATTAAGATCCATGTATTTACTTAGCGTTCACCGTGTATTACAGTTCCATGGATATTTAAAAATTTTTATTCTGCTACCACATAAACAATCTAACATCTCCCCCTTTAATCATATTCAGATATGTATTTCAGTGCTGTTAATTGTGTACACAATGTGCTACCATCACCAACAGCCATTACCAAAATATTTCCATCATTCCAAATAGGAACCCTATACATTTTAAGCCTTAACTTCCCGTTCCCTATCTTCTACCCCACCCCATCCCTTAATAACCTATATTCTAGATTCTGTCTCTATGAGTTTCCTTGTTCTAATTGTTTCAAAACAGTGAGATCATATAATATTTGTCTGGCTTATTTCATTCAACATGATGACATCTTCAAGGTTCATCCATGTTGTCGCATGTATCAGGACTTCATTCTATTTTATGGATGAATAAGATGTCATTGTATGTATGTACTTTATTTATCCATTCATTGGTTGATGGACACTTGGGTTGCTTCCATCTTTTGGCAATGGTGAATAATGCTGTTAAAAAACATTACTGTGAAAATATCTATTCAAGTCCCTGCTTTCAATTCTTTTGGGTATATGCCTAGTAGTGGGCTTGGCTAGTCATATGGAAGTTCTATTTAGCTTTCGGAGGATCCACCAAACTGTCTTCCACAGTGGCTGCATCATTTCACATTACCACCAGCAATGGAGGGTTCCTATTTCTCTACATCTTCTCCAATACTTATGTTCCATTTCTGTAATAGCAGCCTGTGCCGGGTTCAATCTGCTGTGTACCCCAGAAAATCCAAGTTCTTTAATCCTCATTCAATACTGCTGGGTAAGATCTTTTTAATTGTTCCCATGAAGATGTGACCCACCCAACTGTGATTGGTAACTTTTGATAAGACGGTTTCCATGGAGCTCTGACTCCACACATTCAAGGTGAGGTTGCTCATTGGAGCCCTTTAAGAAGGAACCATTTTTGAAAAAGCTTTAGAATCAACAGAGCCCACACAGCTTGAGACCGTCTGCTGGAGATCCAGAAGGAAAACACCCTGGGGGAAGCCTTATGAAATGAGGAGAAAAAGCCAGCAGTGTCACCATGTGTCCTCCCAGCTGACAGAGAAACCCTGAACTTCACTGGCCCTTTCTTTGGAGCTAGATGGAACACATCTTTCCCTGGATGTGTTAATTTGGATATTTTCACAGCCGTAGAAATGTAAACTTGCAACTTCATAAATTCCCTTTTTGAAAGCCATTCCATTTCTGGTATTTTGCATTCCGGCAGCTTACAAACTAACACACAGCCATTCTAATAGATGTGAAATGGCATCTCATTATGATTTTAATTTGCCTTTCCCTGGTGGTTAATGATGTTGAGCATCTTTTCATGCACTCCATGGCCATTTGTATATCTTCTTTAGAGAGATGTCTGTTTAAGTATTTTGCTCATTATTTGGGTTACTGCCACTGGATTATTTGTCTTTTTTGTTGTGAAGTTGAAGGACTTTATTATATATTCTGGATACTAAACCTTTATTGGATATGTGGTTTCCAGATACTTTCTCCTATTGTGTACGTTGTAGTTTTACTTTCAGGATAAAATCCTTTGAGGAGCAAAAGTTTTTAATTTTGAAGAGGTCCCATTTATCTATTTTTTCTTTTGATGCTTTTGATTTGGGTATAAGGTCTAAGGAACCATTGACAAGGTCCTGAAGATGGTTCCCTACGTTTTCTTCTAGGAGTTTGATAGTTCTACTTCTTATGAAGTCTTTAATCTATTCTGAGATAATTTTTGTATGTGGTGTAATATAGGGCTCTTTCTTCCTTTTCTTTTGCAAATGGAGATCTAGTTTTCCCAGCACCATTTGCTGAAGAGACTATTCTTTCCCAACTGAGTGGTCTTTGCCATCTTGACAAAAATCAGTTGGCTGTAATGGTAAGGGTTGATTTCCGAACTCCAAATTCTATTCCATTGGTCTATATGTCTGTCCTTGTGTCAGTACCATGCTGTTTTGATTACTGTGACTTTGTAATAAGTTTTCAGATTGGGAAGTGTGAATCCTCCAACTTCTTTTTCTTTTTTTTTGCATGGGCAGGCACCGGGAATTGAACCCGGGTCTCCAGCACAGCAAGCGAGAACTCTTGCTTTTCTATTTCTGCAAAGAAGGTTGCTGGAATTTTGATTGGGATTTCATTGATTCTATAAATTGATTTGGGTAATACTGACATCTTAACAATATTTAGTCTTCTTATCTATGAACATGGAGTATCTTTCCAATTACTGAGGTCTTCTTTGATTTCTTTTAGCAAAGTTTTGCAGTTTTCTGTGTATGAGTCCTTCCCATCCTTAGTTAGATTTATCCTAGATATTTGATTCTTTTAGTTGCTACTGTGAATGGAATTTTTTTTTCTTGATTTCTTCTTCCAATTGTTCATTGCTTGGTGTATAGAAACCCTACAGATTTTGGGGTATTGATCTTTTACCCTGCCACTTTGCCAAATTCATTTATTAACTCTAGGAGCTCTGTTTATGGATTTTTAGGGTTTTCTGTATACAGGATAACACCATCTGCAAACAGGGAAAATTTTACTTTTTCCTTTCCAATTCGGATGCTTTTTAAGTTTTACTCTTTCTTTTCCAACTTGAATGCTTTTTAATTCTTTTCTTGCTTGAATGCTCTGGTAAGAACTTCCAGTCCAATGGTGAATACCAGTGGTGACAGTGGGCTCCTTGTCTTGTTCCTGATCTCAGAGGGAAAGCATTCAGTTTTTCATCATTAAGCAGGATGTTACCTGTGGGCTTTTCATACATGCTCTTAAGCATGTTGAGGAAGTTTCCTTCAATTCCTAATGTTCTAAGAGATTTTATCAACAAAGGATGCTGTATTTTTGTTAAATGCCTTTTCTGCATTGAGATGATTATGTTTTTTTTCCCCTTCATTCTGTTAATGAGGTGTATCACATTAATCGACTTCCTTATGTTGAACCAACCTTACATATCAAGGATAAATACCACTTGATCATGGTGCATAATTCTTTTTAAATACTTTGGTTTCAGACTGCTAGTATTTATTTGAGGATTTTTGCATCTATATTCAAAGAGATATTCATCTGTAGTTTTCTTTTCTTATGGTATCTTTATTCAGCTTTGGTATGAGGGTGATGTTGGCCTCATAAAATGAGGCAGAGAGTTTTCCCTCATATTCCATTTTGGGGGGAAGAATTTGAGCAAGTTAAGCCTTTTTTGGAATATTTGCCAACCCATTTGGCCCTAGACTTTTTATTACTAATTCAATCTATTTACTTGAAATTGGTTTGTTCAAATTTGTATTTCTTCTTAAGTCAATGTAGGTAGTTTGTATGTTTCAAAGAACCTATCCATTTCATTTAGGCTATCTAATTTATTGGCATACATTGTTCATAGTATTCTCTCCTGATCCTTTTTATTTCAGCAGGGTTGGTAATAATGTCCTCATTTTCATTTCTGATTTTCATTATTTGTATCTTGTCTCATTTCTCCTTGTCAGTTTAGCTAAAGATTTGTCAATTTTATTGATCTTTTCAAAGAACCATCTTTTGGTTTTGTTGATTCTTTTTTTTTTTTTTTCATTTATCTCCACTCTAATCTTTATTTCCTCCTTCTTCTGACATTGTTCAGTTGACTCTTCTTTTTCCAGTTCTTCAGTATTGAAGTTAGGCATTTGATCTGAAGTTTCCTTCTTTTTAAATGTAAGCATTTAGAACTATAAATTTCCTTCTCAGCAATGCCTTTGATGCATCCCATAAGTTTTAGCCTGTTATATTTTCATTTTCATTCACCTAAAGACAAATGTCTTAATTTTGCTTCTGATTTACTCTTTAACCCATTAGTAGTTTGAGGGTATGTTGTTTAATTACCATATATTTGTGAATTTTCCATTTCTCCCTCTGCTACTGACTTCTAGCTTCATTCTGTTGTGGTCAGAGATGATATACTTTATGATTACAGTATCTCTGAACTTATTCAGACTTGTTTTGCGACCTGACATATGGTCCTTCCTGGAGAATGACCCATATGCACTTAAGAAGAATGTACATTGTTTTCACTGGGTGCAATGGTCTATATATGTCTGATAGGTCTCGTTGATTTAGTGAATCATTCAACTCCTGTACTTCCTTACCAATCTTCTGACTAGCTATTCTAGCCATTATTTGAGAATGGTGTGTTCAAGGCTCCTACTATTAATATAGAACTATTAATTTCTCCATTCAAATCTGTTAGTATCTGCTTCATATATTTTGAGGCTCTGCTTTCAGTTGCATATATAGCTATAATTATCACCTCTTCCTGCTGAATTGTCCCCTTTATTAGTATATAATAATCTAATACATGTCCCTCTTTTTTAACTTAAAATTTATTTTACCTCATATTAGTAAAGCCATCCCAGCTTTCTTTTGCTTACTTCCACAGTACACTTTTTCCATCCTTTCACCCTCAAACTTCCTGTATCTTTGACTTTCAGGTGAGTCTCATGCAGATAGCATAAAGTCATGGGTTTTCATCCATTCTGCCAATCTCTGCCTAATGGCTAGAGAATTTAATCCATTTACATTTAAAGTCACTACTGGTAATACAGGACTTCTTCTGCCATTTTTCTATTGTGCCTTTGTAAGTCTTATACCTTTTCTGTCCCTTATTTTGATTAATGCTTACTTTGATATTTATTTGCTTTTTTGTGTTGTATTATATTGGGTACCTTCTCACATCCATCTGGATATATTTTTCAGCTGTTTTTCTTGTGATTACCATGGGGTTAAAATTTAACATATTTATTTAGTTTGATACAAACTGTGTTAGTTTGAAATTATTATGAACCCCAGAAAAGCCATTTTCTTTCAATCCTGATCCATCCTTGTGGGGCCAGACTTATTCTTTAGGGTGGAACCTTTGATTCGATTGTTTCCATGGAGACTGACAAACTCAATTGTGGATGTAGCCTTTTGACTGAATTATTTCCAAGAAGACGTGGAACACCCAGTTGTGGATGTGACCTTTTGATTAAACGGAAATGTGAATCCACCCATTCAAGGTGGGCGGGTCTTGATTAGTTTACTGCAGTCCTTTAAAAGGGGAAACATTTTGGAGAAACCTCAGATGCAGATGCAGACACAGACGTTTGGAAATGCAGAGGCCCCAGAAGATGTAAGGAGCTGAGAAAACTGACAAAAGCTAGACAGGAACCAGAGCCAACACAGATGTAGACACTGAGGGAAGCCTGGAGTGCCAACAGAGACAGCAGATGCCTAGACAGGATGCCCAGAGATGTAGAGCCCAGCAGATGTTTCCATGTGTCTTACCATGAGATGCTAAGCAAGCCAGAACCCGGAGTTTTGCTCTGGATAATCTAAGTGAAGGCCCACAGACACTTAGAGAAGAAGCCACTGGAATCAGGAGTTGGAAGCAATGGAATCAGGAAAAAGGACCATCAGACACCAGCCACATGCCTTCCCAAGTGACAGAAATTAGCCTTTCCCTGAAGTCAAGGTATCTTTATCTGGATGCCTTAGTTAGGACATCTTTAAGGTCTTAGAACTGTAAACTTGTAACTTACTAAATCCCCTGTATAAAAGCCATTCCATTTCTGATATATTGTATTCTGGCAGCATTAGCAAACTAAATTACCAACTTAACTTCAACAGCTTGCACATACTTTATTTCTCTACGATTTTTTGTATTTGTTTCCACTTATATCTTTGTACACTATATGTCCAAAAACCTAGATCTATCATTACTTTTTATGCATTTTAATTTCAGTACTTGTAGGAAGTGGTGGCAGCACATACCAAACAATACAATGCAATAATACTGGCATTTATAATTACCCAAATGGTTACCTTTACCACAGGCCTTTACGTCTTTATGCTGCTTTGAACCTGTTTAGCGTTCTTTCTTTTCAGTCTGAAAAATCCTTTTAGTATTACTAGTAGGGCTGGTCTGTTGGTAATGAATTCCCTCAGCTTTTGTTTATCTGAGAAATGTCTTAATTACTCCCTCATTCTTGAAAAGAGTCTCGCTGGATATAAAATTCTTGGCTGGCAGGTCTTTTCTATTAGTACTTTAAGTATTTCAATCCATTGCCTTTTTGCCTCTATAGTTTCTGATGAAAAGTCAGCACTCAGATTAACTGGAACTCCCTTGTACGTAACAGATTGCTTTTTCTCTTGCAGCTTTCCTTGTCCTTTGCATTTGATAGTGTAATCAAATATGCTGGGGTGTGTTTTTCTTCATGTTTATGCTGTTTGCTATTCTCTGAGCTTCTTGGCTATACATATCCATGTCTTTTGCTAAGCTTGGGAAGTTTCTTACCATTATTTCTTTGACTATACCTTCTGCCTTTTCTCTCTTTCTTCTCCTTCTAAGACTCCCACCATCTGGCAGTGTTCGTGCTTTGCAGTGGATGAAGGTGGCCTAAGGGTATGGCAGAGGAATGGAAGAGGGAACTGTGGTGTTTACATACAGCAGAATACTGAGAGGCTGCAAGCAGGAATGAAATTGTGAGGCAAGTAACTAGGTGAATGAACCTTAAGGATAGTATGTTGAACAAAATGTCAGAAACAAAAAATATTATGCCTCACTCATATGGATTATAATATGCACACTCAGAGAAGTGAAGTTGAGAACATGGGTTATCAGGTTGGGGTCTATAGTAAAAATTCCTCAACTGTCAGCTCTTACAGCAGTCACGTATATTCAGGAGTTATGACTGATATTTCTAAATTCTGAGATACTGAGCTATGTGTATATAACCTGGTCATTCCCTGAAACTTTGGGTATTTATGTGACACCTGAGACTCAAGAGTTAGAGCTCTGAAGCTATGAAAGTCAGCAGTACCCCATACAGCAACTGTTAAAAAAAGTTGAAAAAGTGATCAGACTTCATCTTGAGATATGAATCAAGCTGAACTGGATAGGACTAAGGTAAATTAGAATACTGGGTAAAGGATGATATGGCCCATATTTTCAAACTTCAACCTCTGTGTGAGATCAAAAGGAGAGATACAACACTTATCATTTTGGTAGCACACTATCTAATTTAACCGATATGGTCAGTTTACTTGAACACCATAATTACATGGGATCCTGAATAGGGCATGAGACCTTATTGGTTTTTCCAGGTTAATGTGATACCCCAATATATCCCAGAGTAATTCAGACAGAGAATAAAAAGTATTTGCAAAGTCCCCTTGGGGAACTGGGGAGGTAGGAGTAAATATCCAACTTCCCTATCTGGGGAATTCCTGATATTCTCACAAACAGTGGGGACAACCAATTCAATAGGCTGAGCCCTAAATCTTGCAGCTCACCCCCATGAAGCTTATTCTCACAAAGGAGAAGCTAAGCCTATTTATAATTATGCCCAAGAGTCACCCCTAGAGAACCTCTTTTGTTGCTCAGATGTGGCCTCTCTAAGCTAACCTGGCAGGTAAACTCACAGCCCTCCCTCTTACATGCAACATGACTACCAGAGGTGTAAATTTCCCTGGCAACATGGGACCTGACTCCAAGGAATGAGCTGGGACCCACCATCATGAGAATGAGAAAATCTTCCTGACCAAAATGGGGAAGAGAGAAATGAGACAAAATAAAGTTTTAGTGGCTGACAGATTTCAAACAGAGTCGAGAGGTTATCCTAGAGGTTATTCTTATGCATTATAGAGATATCCCTTTTTAGGTTATAGTGTATTGAGTAGCTAGAGAGAAGTACCTAAAATTGTTGAACTGTGTTCCAGTAGCTTTGATTACTGAAGAAGACTGTATAACTATACAGTTTTTACAATGTGACTGCGTGATTGCGAAAAACCTTGTGGCTGATGTTCCTTTTATTCAGGGTATGGACAGATAAGTAAAAAAAAAAAAAAAAGGATCAAAAATAAATAAATAGTAGGGGGAGATAAAGGGTAAAAATCAGGTAGACTGAAATATTGTAGGTTGATGAGAGAGAGGGATAAGGGGTATGGGATGTATGAGTTCTTTTTCTTTTCTTTTTCTGGAGTGATGCAAATGTTCTAAAAATGAGCATGGTGAAGGATACACAATTATGTGATGACATTGTGAGCCACTGATTGTATAATATGGTTAGACTGTACATGTGTGGGTATTTCTCAATAAAAATATTTAAAAAAAAAAGACTCCCACAATGCATACACTGGTACGCTTAATGGTTTACCATAGCTGTCCTACGCTATCTTTGCTTTTACTATTTCTTTTTTCTACCTTTGCTCCTTGGCCTGACTCAATTCACATGTGTCTTACACATCTTCAAGTTCACTGATTCTTTCTTCTGCCAGCTCCAATCTGTTCCTGAAACACTCCTGGGCATTTTTTATTATGACCTTCAATGACAGCTGAAGAAATTACTGATCTTTCTTTCTGGTTCCTTTTTTAAATCACTATGTCTTTACTCAGACTTTATACTGTTCACTCAAGGTTTTCTTGATACCCTTTAGTTCTTTCTCTGTACAGTCCTTCATTTTTAAGATCATTTTTTTTAAAAGGTTTTGTGTGATATGTCCACATTCTTGTCTTCCTCACTGGTGTTTTCTAAATTTGTATTCTCTTCCTTTGGGTGGGCCATCATTTCCTGTTTCTTTTTCTGTCTTGCACTCTATGTACATTTCAATATATTAAAATGTTAACTCCAGGATTTACTCCCTGAATTATCTGTTTCTTGATTTTGTAAGTAGCTGGTGATAAGAAAGAGATTTTCTTGAGCTCCAACCCTCCTATCAGAAAGGCCTGCTCAAGGCGAATGCAGCGTGCAAGGTTTTCCTTGTCTTTCTGAGCTTGTCTTGTCCTGGGCTTTTGCTTGTTATTTGTTTTGGAATTCTCCTGTTTACAGGAGTTTAGCTGACTCCTCTCTTTGCTAGGGGATGGAGCTCCTTCTTCCCGGTATCTGTTGCTAGCAGGCCTCTGCCCTAGTTCATCTATGGTTCTACACCCCTTTTGTTGTGTCATGCTGCTTTTGCCTGGGTGGCAAATTTGGGAAGAAGGTCACACTGCAGAGGGCTTTCTCACGTTAGTCTTTCCCAGCCAAAACAGGGCCAGGGACCCATGATCGGGGTGCAGACTGGTTCCAATCAGAAAAGATCAGGAAAGGTGCCAAAAGTTTCTCTGATAGTCCCCCAAAGCCGAACTTTCCTGGTCTGCCCATCAAATGCAGCCCTTCAGCTTACTGTTCTCTGGAGCCCTGAAGAAATGCTGCATCTTTAAATCTCCATCGCCTCCACCCCCTACCGGGAGAGTAAACTGTGGCTGCTGCCACTTTTATCCAGGGCAAGTTGAAAGGAAAGCTGCCCTCAGAGCCGGGTCCCACTGACCCAAATTTGCTACTCAAAAGCTGTCATCAGCCATCAGCTGTGCTCATCCCTGTTCTTGGGGAAGTGGATTTTTACATCCCTTTCTGTCACCAACGACTGGCCCCACAGTGACCTGCCACAGCAGGGACGGGTGCCAGCAGCCTCTGTGCTGGTGACAGCAACTTAAAATTCTTTACTATAATTTATGTTCCTCTTCCTTCTGTTCTTCACTAGATGCTATACAGTATTCTTCTGGTCTCTGGAGTTTTAAAATAGTTGTTTCAGACAGTCCCCGCCTGGTTAATAGTGGTTTTGGTGAAAGCTCCCTACACTGACATCTTCGCTGGAAGTCTGTACAGAAGACCTTTCAAAATAATTTATTTTACTATCTATATAGTGCTTGAGAATATGATGGGATGGTTAAAAATAATACAGACCATGGCCTCAATTCTGTAAATAAAGAATAGTAAAGAAATGCTACAATAGAACTCTGATGATTTAAAGAGAATCGTAAAAGTAAAAAGGGCTCGAAACAAGGATTTAATAAAATATAACACGAAGCCTCCAAGAATGGAATTCCTAGTATTTCCTACTTCTGTATGATTTTTCAGTTCAAGGTAGAAGGTAGTTGATGTCTTTCCAAAGACATCAACACTCTCCAGAATAACTGGGGATGACATGGTATGGATGGTGAGCTTGCCAGCTCTGCGGCAAGCCCCAGGGGAATTTTTAACAGCGGGATGTGAGTAATATGATTCCTTTAAGGCCATTCAGGACAAACTCAGACAATCAAGTCCTTCAAACCTAAATGCATTTTCAGACTTTAGGGTTAAGACAGTTCCCTGTAAGATTCTCTGGAACTGTGCATCTCCAGAACTGCATGATCTAAGCAGTACCTGCCAGTGCCCAGTAGGCGGTGCCAACACATTCGTTCAGCAAGACAAAGGCCACCAGTGACATCCCTCCATTCATTATGCCCACCAGGAAACGAGTTATTGCAAAAAACTCATATGAAGGGGAAAATCCATTTGCAATAGCAAATAAGATGTCAAGAGCAAAACCTAGAAAGAGAGGAACAGGATTCAATTACCCAGAGGCAAAAGAGCATTTCATGAAAGCAGTAAATAATATGCACTGGTCTGTAAAGATAAACTTCTGTAACCTTAAATTTCCTTAGCTGTATTTTTAAGTAGTTTTCTCAAAAACTATAAAGAAAAACGGACATTTTTTTCTTTGTTACAAATTGATTTCTGTCAATCATACACAGTTTTCAGTTATTCATGATGTTGGACACTGAAAAATTCTGAGTCCTATAGGGCTTATTTGAACTCAATCAACACATAGAAATATATGGAAATGGATCTAATAGTATGTTTCAATCTCTGACTATTCTCCTTAGAAACACGGTATAAATTGGAATTTGGGGGTTTCAGAAAGCACCATCACCTGCCAAAAGTTATAGTATGAACATCTGACCTTAACCAGGTGTGCTGTCCACTAAAATGTGTGTGGCCAGGACCAACTCTGCCTGCAGTATGGCCTCTTGCCAGTGTTTTAAAAATTGGTTCTGGGTCCACATGGCAACTCCCAGAAATCAACCTTAAGCAAACAGACCCCTTATTTAGATGTCTGCCAACCTTAAGGAGATAAATCCTTTACTTAATTCATTAACACTCAAATAGATTACCTGTGAGATAAACTTTTTTCCTTCCAAAGCGATCTGAAAGCTGACCAAAAGAGATAACTCCCACAAACACACCACTGAAGAAAAAAGAGCTTGCTGCACTGACTTTGTAAGATCTGTTGGCAATTAAAAACCACTAGAGGAAAAAAAACAAATGAAAAACATTTAGGTCACAGAAAAAAAGTGGAAGGATTGAGTTAGCCATTAAAAAATTAAATGTACAACAAAAACTTGTACACTCGAACTTCTCCACCTCATGACCAGAACTGGGTATAGCATCCATCTTGAACCATGTCCAAGACATTTTGCACTCAGAAACACTAGATATCATCATCATTAGTATAATGTACTCCTACAGTACCGTATACATGTTTTATAGCAGCACTGAATGCAATAGATAATCCTAATTGTTACACATAGTCGCCTGTGTCCCTCATGCTAACACCTTGATCTTTTGACAGGAGGTGCTGTGTACCATTCTTTTTCTATTTCCTTGACACCCAAGACACTCAATGGCACATATGAGGCAAGGAATGAATGGCTCTTTTCTCTAACAGGTTAATGGGTTTAAAATCTCTAGGGCAACACATGAACTTAAAGGGAAAACAACCATGCTTGCCTTAAAACCCCATTATCTAACTCCCCCCTATCAAGTAATGTGTTAAGGTGATTTGGGGTTATAAAGTTAAAAGTCAACCTATGTCAGAGAAGCAACCTCAGAGAATGAAGAGAATGCTCATCTTTCCCCTTCCCAGTCCCCTTCCCTGTTTATGAAGGTTAGATTTCTGAATGTAAAAACCTAACCATACATATATATATATGTATGTATGTATGAACGAGGAGGTTTATTTTAAGGAATAGGCTTAAGTAACTGTGAGTGCTGACAAAACTGAAATGTGTAGAGTAGGCCAGCAAGCTGGAAACTCATACAGGATTTTTATGCTGCAGTCTTGAGGCAGAATTTCTTCTTCCCTTTAAGATTTTGCTCTTAAAGCCTTCAACTGATTGGATGAGGCTCGCCCACATAACAGAGACCAATCTCCTGTATCTTAAAGTCAAGTGACTATAGATTGCCCTACTCCCAACCCCTCGTAACCTATAATCTACTTTCTAGCTCTATGACCTTGCATATTCTAGGTGTTACATGTAAGTAGAATTATACAATGCTTGTATGATTCCTATTGTGTTTGGCTCTTCATATGTAATTTTTAACAAGTTTAATTAATTGCTTTGCCTAACCCTATGGGTTAGAAATAGTAAACTTGGGAGTTATTGTGCTTAGAAACAGTAATCAGGAAGTTACTTCTCTTGGTGGTAGTCATAATTATAACAAGGAGATGGAGGCAACATGACCAAAAATCTGAACTACATTGCAGACAGTTACTCCTTTAGGTATCTAATACATTAGTTGTTTAGCTTCTTTTAGAGGTTAATAATTATTCTAAGCACTGGGAATAGAGGTGCGAACAAGCTACACACACTGTCTGCCCTCGTGGAGTACAAGTTTCAGTGGAGTAAGATAAACAATACGCAAAGGAAACACATAAGCAGGAACTGTGGAGGAAGCTTCTCTAATGAAGGTATTCAGGGAAGGCTTCTCTGGGGAGGTGACACGTGCAACCTGAATGATGGGAAGTAACCAACCATGAGAAGCAGTTCAGGGAACAGGAGAATAAGTACAAGGGCCACAGTGTAAAACACACCAGCGTGCTTCTTCCCGATAGGGTGGAGAGAAGAGGCCAGAGAGGCGGGCAGACATCAGATCATACAGGACCCTAGGCCATGGTAAGGAGCTGGGATTTTACTCTAATACAAAGGGAAGACATTAATTACCTGATTTATGTTTTTAAGGATCACTCTGGCCACTCTCAGAGTGTGCATTATAACAAGAACAAGTGGGAGCAGAGAGGATACTGCAACAGTTCAAATAAGAGATGATGGTGACTACCGCCAAAGTGGAATCACTGGTGACAGAATTACATGGACTTAGGGTATATTTTGGAGGTAAAAGTCACAGAATTTACTGACGAATTGTCTGTGGTAAAGAGGGAAATCAAGGATTTCACCTAAATTTTAACTTATGCAAAATGGTGGTAACATTTATTGAGATGGAGGAGGCTTTAAGGTGTGTGAGGTATGTGGTAGGAAATCAAGAATTCTAATCTGGACATGGTTGAGAAGCCTATAAAAATTCCACATGGAGATGTTGCACAGGCGTCTGGAAATGAGCTCA
Organism: Myrmecophaga tridactyla; assembly: GCA_004026745.1. NCBI lineage: Eukaryota > Metazoa > Chordata > Mammalia > Pilosa > Myrmecophagidae > Myrmecophaga > Myrmecophaga tridactyla. The sequence goes on from PVIY010013139.1 coordinate 29,877, forward strand.
GGAGAAAGGGGATGAGGGTTTATGAAACTACAGATAAGGAAGGAGCTCAGTACAGGGGTCTAGGGCACTTCCACATTCAGAGTGTGGGGCGAAGAGGAGGACGCCTGCAACAAAGTCACACCAGGCAGTCAGAGACTGCAAAAGAAATGGGGGAGTGTGGTATCACAGAAGCTATGAGAGAAAACTTGATTCAGGAAGGAGGGTGCGTTGACTATCTCAAATGCTGCTTTAGAGATTAACTAAGAGGAGGATAGAGACATGACAGCTGTATTAGAAACAACATAGACACTTAAAATATCAATTTCCGTAGCGCAGGAATGGAAGTGAGATTGGAGAGTGTGAAGAATTGGTAAAGGGTGGGAACTTGAAAACAGCAGATGTATACAAAATGTTTTCAAGAAGCTGTGTTGTGAAGGAAACTCAAGAAATGGGACAGTGTCTGGACAGGTACATGAGGTCAAGGATTGTTTATGTGTTTCTTAAAGATGGGCTATAATAAAGCATGTGTGCATGTTGATGAGAATGATCCACAGAGACAAGACATACAGGAGAGAAGTACTTGAAAAGGCAAGAACGGATGGGCTTGAGTGTTCAAAGCAGAGAGGTTGGCCTTTCAAAGCAGCAGGGAGTCTGTTGTTAGAAGAGGAAGTGAGGTAGCATATGGGTTCCAAAGCAGGTAGCAAAGGAGCTCCTGTCTGCTGCTTCATCTTTTTTCACTGAAATACCAAGCCAGGGCCCCAGTTGAAGTGAGTGAGGGTTGAGGAGAGTTAGGAGTTTAAGGCAGAAGATGACAGGCATGGTCTTCTCAGGAGTGGGACATCAAGAGTGGCACGCCCAAGGGAAATGCTGTAGAACTGATAGGCAATGCTGAATGTTCATTTGAGCTTCACGGTCATAAATTTTATAAGGAGGTAGATAGTTAAGTTTACCTAGAGTTGAGAATTTCCCAGGAGTACCTTGGAGAGAGAAAGGTACCTGGGAGTTTACGATGTTTGCAAAAGAGTTATCATAATAACAAAATATATATTGGTGATAGAGAAAAGAAAGACATAAGGGAGATGGTCGGTAGTTTTGAAGTACACCTGTCTCCCTTCTCCCATAGTAACAGAATTTTTAGCTTGCTCTGTGGCTACCCAGAATAAAGAGTGAATGTCCCAATTTCCCTTGTAGCTAGGTATGGTTACTTTATCAAGGTACAGACAACCAGATATAAGCAAAAGTATCCTGTGGCAGGGGCTGGAAACTTGCTTTAAGAGATAGCTAATTTGCCTTTTATACTTGGCTTCTTTTCACTATTCCACTACTTAGAATGTTGATGTGAAAACTGGGGCTCCATCTTGGATCACAATGAAGATGGCCACACATTAGGGGTGTGGAAGCCAAAAGCTGGAAGAAGCCTGGGTCCTGGAGATACTGGGGAAAGACCCAGGTGTTGACATATTTTTTAAGGTCTCCAGATGATTTCCACCAGCAATCAAGCTGAGAACCCCTGTCCTGGACCTTGTCATCTTCAAGAACTGCATCAGCCATAAAATCTCATTTGCAGCACTCCACTCACTCTCAGCTCTCTCTCTCCCTAGTCTACCACTCCCTTCCTCTAGTATCTCCACTCTGAGCACTCTTCAACTTCTTCAAGACCTCCAATTGCCAACTCTACAGTAAGTACGGCCTGAGTCATTTAAAAAAAAAAAAATCCTTACGTTAAGAAGGCCTGACTTAAATAAAGGAAATAAAGTAGGCAAGCACAATGAAGAGAGCTGGGATGGAGTTACCGTGACTGTTATGACTGTTAACGAAGCATTTAGATTTTTGCTTCGTATTTGGATTCTTACTGCTTAGAGGCTGAGAAAAACCCCATGTCTCAATAAGGGGTACAGTTTGGGTGTGTGTCAAAAAGTCGTACTTAGCTGCAATGCAGAGAATGGAATGGCAGTGGCAGGTGTGGGTGGACCTGTCAAAGGCCATCAGAGTGATCCAGGGAGGCACTGGACAGCACAGGGCTTCAGAGAAGTTAATTATTCAAGCTGGATACACTCCTGGAGTTCAGAGGCAAGTCTCGGCTGAGTCATACATAAATAGGTATTATTTGAAGCTACGAGGATAGATTTAATCAATCACAGATTGAATGACGCTTAAAGATAAATTTTAAGTAAAAGAACAGATGTCTTTAGCATCTACCTTGAAATTGTCAAACCTTAGGCTTGATGGAAATATCACACATCTGACCTGAAAATATAACTTCTTGCTTTAAAATGGCCTGTATGCTTTATATATTCCTAAAAACAAAACCAAGATCTGAGGAATGAAAAAAAAGATTAAAGCTCTATCAAACAGGGAAGCTAATAATTAATACCCAACCAACTTTTGCGTAACACTCTCCTCTAATCTTAACAACCACCTTTTGGAATTGATATTTAATATTATTATTCCCATTGTATAGATGATGCAACTGAAACTGAGACAACTTCCTACAACTACACTATACAAAGCAATGGAGCTTGGACCCAACGCCAAGCCATCTGACTCAAAACCTCATTTTTACGCACTGTACATTCAATTTACTTATGTCCTATAATTCTGGATCTAAGTCGTGAATTAGTACTATGGTTTAGTGTATAAAATCAAAAACACATAAATTACCATATACTGGGTAAAGAGCAAGGACTGCTCTTTAATTCTGAGCAGAGACACATACCCAGCCTCTATTCTGAGCAACTTCTGATTGGCTCTAATAAGGCTGCAAAATCGTTCGTCTCTGCTTTCGTTTTCCCCTGTGACCCAGACTGCCTATTGTTTTATTTCTCCTTCTAATTTATGGTGATGTTCCATGGAATGCTAGCTAAGAAACATGCAGTAATCTCAAGCTACACTAATGGAGGCGGCAGCAAGTGCATGATAGATTAAAAAAAAGAAAAGCATTTATATTAAGCTTGCACAAACACTGGGTCATTTCCCTCCGCCAGGGAGACTCTGCACCTGTCCTGACTGTCTGGGCTACCCACAGGAGGCAGCCTACACGACCCAAATGAACAATGTCGGAACACTTCCATGCAGCAGTCCAGGTGAGGACGTGACCACCCAAAGAAAAGCAAAAAGATTTTTCATTCCACTTTTACCACTAAGGCAGACACCTTAAGGAAACTGACCATTCTTGGTACAGGCTGGCCCTTGTCTCCCCATCCATCCCTCACACCTCATCCCCTGGTGAACTCCTATTCATCCTTCATGACCCACCTTAAGCATCTTCGCTCACAGGAAGTCTTCCCTGACTCACTCCAGCAAAGTTGACCACTCCCTCCTTTCTGCCAAGGTTCTCCCTATTTTTTTGCTTCTTTTAAGATGTAAGTGAATTACGTGAGTACTTGTCTCTCCACTACTACGCTTTGAGCTTCTTAATGGCAACTCTGCATCTCAAGTGCTTACCTTATACTGTGTGCAAGCACTTATTTATATAACAAGAGTGAATATAGTTTTGTGTGCATCTTCATACACATTATCTTAATGTCAGTGCTTCAAGCATCAAGTTGTGCGTTTAGAGGCGCCCAGGGAACTGCTAGCGGTTGTCTTTTCCTTGGAGCCACCAAATGGCATTCTTGCAAAAGAGAGTATGAAGACTTGGCATGTGAGGGGTTTTCCTTCTTCCTAGAGCCAATATACAGATATAGAATGCTTTGGCTTTATCTTTAGCCTATACATTAAGAGAAAAAACTAAGGAGAAAAAAACACTACGACAATTTTCTAGAATCGGGCTGAAAAAGTTATAAGGGCTGAATCTGTGCCACTGAAACATACTCCCCCCAAGTCTGAGTAACTAAAGCAGCATGGCCACTGGAAGCTCTTTACTTGGTACAAAATATCCCCACTCAAAGAAGCATGAAGGATTACGCAGGGGTAAGAAATTTGCTGTGGATGATACTCAGTACATTATCAAGCTCAGAAGCCAGGCAGGTGGGATAGCAGGTTGGAAAGTGATGGTTAAACACCTCAGCTAGCTGCCGTGTCTCTTTTAAAAGGTGGACATGTTCACGAACCCAATGTTGCTCACTAGAACAAACTCAGCTTTCCCTGAAGGGGGACAAACCCCATAGGCAGCTGTCCAGGACATCAAGAAAAAGGAAGGTCACAGATGTGGCCTCTTTCTCCAGCCAACACAACAAGCAAACTCACCACCCTCCCCCTGTCTACGTGGGACATGACTCCCAGGGGTGTGGACCCTCCTGGCAACGTGGGACAGAAATCCTGGAATGAGCTGAGACTCAGCATCAAGGGATTGAGAAAACCCCTAGAATGAGCTGAGACTCAGCATCAGGGGATTGAGAAAACCTTCTCGACCAAAAGGGGGAAGAGTGAAATGAGACAAAATAAAGTATCAATGGCTGAGAGATTCCAAACAGAGTCGAGAGGCTATCCTGGAGGTTATTCTTACACATTAAGTAGATATCACCTTGTTAGTCAAGATGTAATGGAGAGGCTGGAGGGAACTGCCTGAAAATGTAGAGCTGTGTTCCAGCAGCCATGTTTCTTGATGATGATTGTATAATGATACAGCTTTCACAATGTGACTGTGTGATTGTGAAAACCTTGTGTCTGATGCTCCTTCTATCTACCTTATCAACAGACAAGTAAAATATATGGAATAAAGATGAATAATCAGGGGAACAAATGTTAAAATAAATTTAGATTGAAATGCTGGTGATCATTGAGGGGGAGGGGTGGGGGTATGGTATGTATGAATTTTTTTCTGTTTTCTTTTTATTTCTTTTTCTGAATAGATGCAAATGTTCCAAGAAATGATCATGATGATGAATATGCAACTATGTGATGATACTGTGAATTACTGATTATATATGTAGAACGGAATGATCAAAAGTTAAGAATGTTTGTGTTTATTTGGTATTTAAAAAAATAAAAAAATTAATTAAAACAAAAGATAAAGGAAGCTCAAAGGCTGCCTCCCTAACCGTCCAGGTGGACCAAACAAAAGGAGCAAACAAGGCTGAGCACATACCTATTGCTCAATCAAGTGGTTGCTAGAAGTCCTGCTTTGAAGAAAACCCTGTCATATGACAATGGCCATAGCCCATGGTGACTTCCAGTGTTCAGCATTTCAAGACTTGCAGGGATGGAACCAACAGTAGCCTCCCCAACACTCCTGCAGTATGTTCTTAGAGCCTGTGTGCATCCAGTGGGCTGGTTATTGTTCTGCTATGAAAAAGTTCTCAGGGGTTGATAACGATTCCAGCCAAACTTCAGCCCTCCCCATCCAGTATTTCCCATAAAAAAACTTATACAAGGCCTGACCTGAGTGCAAAAAGATATAGGGAGGGATTTTTAAACTGTTTACTTTTAATTATATATAAAATAAACAACATTATATATTTATATTTAAACTATAGAGAGCTGTAGACTCTACCTTGATACTTATTTCTAGGAGTTTTATATGGGGGGGTCAATTGGATATTATACTTGCTTTATAACTTTGATTTTATACCAAATAATTTCCATGAGTCATTTCGAACCAAATATTATCTATATTCCACCAATTATAAATATTAGGATATGTATCAACATCACCTATTGGCAAACTCCAGTTTTCCAGTTTCAGTATTCTCACTTTGGAGATTCTGAGGAGAAACTGGAAAGCCAACCAAAATTGAATTCATGCAAAGAAATTACATGGAGGGTCTGGCGTGGGACTGCACACCACCACAATGAAGATGCGTTGAGCTTGCGGTGCAGGGCACAGCAGCTCCTAGAGGACATGGCTACAGGATGTCCGACCTCAGTTTCCTGCTTGGTGCTGTCAGTCCTGACGGCCACTTGATCACATTCTCACCACTCGTCCCTCTGCTGCTTCTCTGTGGACTCCTGCCATTTTGGTAGAAGTGGCAGGAAACCTGGGCGCCCCCCAGACAGCCCCCTCCAAACCGCCCCAGGACTTGGAACGCCACCAAAACAGACTTCTAATGCCCAAGACAGAAGTGGAGTGAGTGAATTCAGATGTAACACACACGCCTGGAATGGTGGCGACGAGGGCACCCAGGGTGGACCCTTTATTTCTACCTCAAAATAAAATAAAGGGACTTCAGGAAAAACAAGAGAGCACTAAAAATAGGGAGCAGAACCAGCTCCTCCTTAAGGCCCGCCCACACACAGTCAGAGAGGAGAAATGTGGGTGACCAATGCCGCGAGGTGGACGGCTGCTGAAGGCCTAAGTGTCCAGGTGAACCGCTGAGGAGGACGGAGGCTGTTTCATTTCATTTTCCTTCGTGTGTGGGTTATTTCTGTTAAAAGAGGAAAGATCTAAGTTTGTTTGGGCTTGACGATTAATAAAGCTTACTGAATCAACACTACTTGTGATACACCTGAATGACCGATTTTTGGGGTGGGACCACTGGCCACTTTCCTCATGAGTCGATACAGATCTCCCGAGGGTGCCCATAACCTCAGAGAAGACAGGCTCAGGTCAGCGAGCCAGAGAGGCTGACGCCCCGCTGCCTTTACTGCTGCTGTCACGTGCAAGAGTGGAAAGATGACAGGAACTAGGGCCAGGCTCCTCCATTCACTAACTGTGTGACACCGACAAAGTCAGCAAGCTACTCTGAGAGCTGCGTGTTCGTAGATGTTTAGTCTGACAGCCAAATACAAACATCATTGTTTCTCCCTTCTTCTTTACAACTTGCTCAGTACAAGGCTGCAGGCTTTATCAAGCAAGTGGTTAGCAGATGGAGGTAAGCACTTAGTTTTATTTAGCTTGCAACCCGATGCGTGCACGTGGGTGTGCTATCTCCCCGTTTCGCTAGCCTTCAACCCTGCCAATCCACTGGCCCACACTTCCAACCAGCTCTCACTGTCTCTGCATCGCCAATAAACCATGTAGCCCCAGTGGATCTGGGCTCTTCCCCCTGGTCTCTCTGGCAGTGCCTCTAGGGCGGCTAAGGATGGCTGGACACAGCAGAGCCGCTGGGGCTCTGGACCTTGTGCCTTCTTCCATGAAACCATTTGCTCTTTTAAATACTGAAATGCCACCTAAGATACAATTGAAAGAAATTATATCTGTTCCTAATGAAAAAAGAAGGTCTGAAAATTACTGGTGTCATAGAAATAATCTGGCTCATTGAATCCAAGACCAGCTGCATATTAGGTAAATGGTTTAGGGCAAATTATTTAAATTCTCCATGACTCGGTTTTTTAAGCTACAAGGAAAGTTTGTTGGTAGGACTAAATGAGCAAATAAGACCATAGCAGAGAGCCTCAGACAAGAGTACATAAAAAGGCAGTCACCATTACCTGCCTCTTCACTCTGTCCTCCACCTACTGAAACTTGTATAAACGCCTCTCTCTCAAATTCCTTGCAGAATATGGACTGGCCCCGCTGCAGTTGAGGATGCCGTGGAGACACACTGTGGGAGCCAGTGGCGCCACTCACGCTCTTCTCCCACAGGACAGGCAGGCCACGGTCACTTTTGCAAAGCACCACAAACCCCCTCAGTTTAGCAGCTGGGATGCTTCAAAGATGGTTTATCTCCAATCATGACCCCAGCGTTCCCACGGAGCATCCTCTGGAGCTCCCACAGAGCTCCAGTGCATGGCTACTGCCCGACTGTGCAACCAGGACAACCCCACCCCACCCCACATCCATGCAGCGCTTCTGGAGGATGAGGATTACGGTTGGCACAGGTGGTGTTGACACCTTCAAATACTCCTCTGGAGCTGGATAACTGCTGATTCTCCAATGGGATCAAAAATATAAGGTGTGCACCTGTGACTACGAATATATTTAAATCTGGCGCAGGTGCTTTAGAAGCTTCTGACTCTATCTATAATTTTGCATCACTGGACAGAATTAAGATGGCTAACCACATACACAAGTGTACGTATCCTAGTGGATATACATGGGTTGCAATAATAAAAAAGACAGATGAGGAAGACAGAATAGGGAGAGGGGGTGGGGAAGAGAGAGACAGAAAGACAGACACACAGATAAGGAGAAACAGGCACGGAGAGAAAGGCAAACAGGAAGACAGTCAGTGAGAGAGATACAGAAAAAGAAAGAGAGGTAAATACTGAGAAACAGAGAGACTGAGATGGAGAGAAATGGAGAGAGAAAGGAGAGAGACGGAGACTGAGTGAAAAAAATAGAGACACGGAAAGATAAAACGACAGAGACAGTGACAGAGAGAGAGAACAAATGGAAAGGACCGACGAGAAGAAAGACAGTGACTCACAGATACACCCCAGTGGGCAAAGATACACACAATGAGAAGAGGAACATGTGGCTATTCCATTTAAGGAAGATGAGGGCCATATTTTTCCTTTATCCTTGTTTAATTTTACTTCTTCTGTATCTTCTGAGTCTTTATTTTGACTGGTAGCTCTCTGACCTCTTGTCTCATCCTCCTTTCTTCCTTCCTCAGCCTCCCATCTAGCATTATGCGCTGTGAGCCTCCTACGTGTCAGTACTGGAGATGCCTTGGTGACCCAGCTCACAAGCGCTGCTGCACTGGAGCACAGGGTTTAACACTATCCTTCTACCCGTCTAGGCCTTCTCCTGCATCAGGCACGTAGCAGTTACTCAACGCACATGTGCTAATCCTGGGCACCCCTGGTAACAGCTAAAAGGGCCCCTAATTGTGGTTTTCATCAGTATTGCTTTACTTCCATTAGAACCTGTCGACTACCTGCTGGGCTAAAACACAGTGTGGCTGTGATGTCTAATGTACTTTAAAACCTTAAGCACATGCAGTGGTACACAGTGCATAAATGATACGAAGGTCAAGTTTTCACCCTAGTTTCATGAGCATTTTAATTGAGATTGCCTTGTCCAGAGGCAGTCAGTTAATGTTCTCTTCAGAAGCCCCATTCTCTAGAGGAAACTACAAGGGCTTCTGTAATCAGAATCTCTATTGACAATGGACCTTTGCTTACTCTTTTTTTTTTAATTAATTAATTTATTTATTTATTTTTAAATACAAAAAAAACACCAAACAAATGCAAACATTCTTAATTTTTGATCATTCTGTTCTACATATATAATCAGTAATTCACAATATCATCATATAGTTGCATATTCATCATCATGATCATTTCTTGGATCTTTGCTTATTCTTAATTAAAATACAGTCTGTTGGCTAGTAATGATGAAAATCAGAAATGGGCAGTTGATGGTAAAATTAGAGGCTCAAAATATTTTAGATGCCCTCCTCACACCTGCATTTGTAAGACAGGCAGGGATGGTCTGTATTCTTTACCCACAGAGGGATGCCTTAGGCTAAAACCTCTCCATGGTCCTGAGCAAATCACGGTCTCTGGAAGATTCTCTGTCTCCCTGAGGCCGGCAGTGGGTATCAGCACCTACCTCTGGAAAACTGGGGTTTGCCTTTAGTGACTTTTCATGCAAGTAGTGATTGGAAGATTTACAAGACCAGAGAGCAAGGATTGAGTATTTTGTGCTTCCTTGATAATAAATATTTGGTTAATATATATTTATAGGTGTCGCAGAATTTGGTCTGAGATGTACTTTCATTACAATCTGATAACGGACTTGTTGACAAGTAGACCCATAGCTTTCACTTGCTTCAAAATTCTTTAGAAGAACTAAATGGAACCAAGGCTTCTTGGAGAAACAGCTAATTCTGGGGGCAGGGAACGTACAAGATGGGTCTGGAACATTTTGTAATGCCAGAATTGTTAAAGTGCTCAAAAAAAGGATGGGCATGTCAAAGGACACAGGAGGACTTTTGGTTCCAAGAAGATGAATTCAATGTACTTCCCTATCTCTCTTGTTAAGGCAAACAACAACAACAACAACAACAAATACAGCGGCAGAATTCTCACCTGCCATGCCAGAGACTTGGGTTAGATTCCCAGGGCCTGCTCATGCAAAAAAACAAAAAAAAAAACAAAAAAACCCCACAATACCTAGGACATGAAACAAACATAAGAAGACTCTGAAAGGTGTAGGGAAGAAATCAGACCAGCAAGGACCCTCAGGACTGGAGGAATGACACAGTGATGAGTTCCCAGGGATTCTCTTTACCTCACATGTCTGGGACTGGAAGCTGGATAAGCCAACAACATGGAAATGCCAATGGGAGTAGACAAAAGAAGCCCCCAAAAAGTCTGTTCTCACTAGGCAAAGGGCCAGGAATGGGCAACCTAACAAGACAGAAAACTTTCAGATAGTAACAGAGCTACTCCTGCCAAATGTCACAGAGAACAGTGTGGTCCCATTCCCAGCCAGGCCAGCAGAGGCTAAATGCATAACTTAGACTTCTACCCTGGCAAGGTGGTAACAAGTGAACCCAAACCCACCCAAACAGGGTGATGTCAGAGAAAGCCACTTAAGGAACAGGAAGGTTCATTCCTGACAGACAGTAATGAGGAGCCAATTCCCCCACGCAATGGTGTCTGTGGAGACCACGTGGGGAGACCTGACCACCCCCACCACCTGGCAGAGACAAGACAAGGTGTCTGTCCTCTTCCCAACCAGGGCAGTGTCACAGAAAACCAGCTAAAATGGAAAACTGCAACAAGAACCAGAAACTCACAACATAATGCTCCAAATCTACAGGTTTCAAATAAAAATATTTATAACAATAATCAGGAAAATCTTAAAGTGGATTAACAAAAAAGGACAATCACTGGATGATAGCAATGTTAGAAAGACCCGAGAAAAACTTTAAAGCTGCCATCACAAAAATGCTTCGACAAGCACTGAAAACAAGAAAAGTGACAAAATAGAATGACTCAGCAGAGATACAGAAAGTTTTAGCAAAGAAATAGAGGGTACAAAAAATAACAGAACAGAGATTTTGGAACTGAAAAATACATTGAATGAGCTCAACACAACAGAGGGGATGAAGGAAAGACTCAGTACACTTGAAGAAGGAACAACAGAAAGTATCATAGAAAACAGACTGAGAAAATAATGAACAGAGTTTCAGGAGTCCATGGGACTATAATAAAAGATCTAACATTCCTGTCATAGGAGTCCTGGAAGAAGAGAGAAAGACAACAGGGCTTAAAAGTGTATTTGAATAAATAATAGCTGAAATATTTCATATTTGACAAGAGACATAAACCTAAAGATTCAAGAAGCTCCCAAACAGGATAAACCTACAGAAATGCATACCAAGAAACATGATAATCAAACTTGTAAAAACTGAAGACTAAAAAAACTAAAAAATCTGGAAAGCAGCAAGAAAGAAATACCATCTCACCTATAGAAATAAAACCTATAGAAACAAAACCAAATTAAAGCATACTTTTCAATAAAAAAACATAGAGAACAGAAGGAAATCACATTTTTAAATGATCCAGTAAAATAATCTGCCAACTCAAAATTCTATAACCAGTGAAAATACCTTTCAGGGATGAAGGAGAGATCAAGATATTCTCAGATGAAGGAAAACTAAGAGAACCTGTGGCCAGGAGAACTACAAATGCTAAAGGAAGTTCTCCTGTCAGAAAGGAAATAATAAAAGAAGGAATCCTGAAACATCAAGAAGGAAGGAAAATCACCATAAGCAAAAATATGGGTATGTAAAATAGACTTTTCTTCTCCTGAGTTTTCTACTTGTTTGATAGTTGAAGCAAAAACTACAATACTGTCTAACGTTGTTCTATAGAACACAGAGGAAATATTTAAGACAATCATAAACTAGGGAAAGTAAGGGAACTTAAAGTGGGGTAGAGTTTCTACAGGTCATTCAATTGTTTACTATGACAATGTCAGCAGATTGTGAGAAGTTATGGACATATAATGTATTACACCAAGAGTAATCACTAAAAGTCAAACAAAGATATACACTCAAAACACTATACATATCAAAAGGGAAATATAAAAAGTGCTGAAGTCATCCACGGCAAGGGAGGTAGAAGGAAATAGAGAAACAAAAACAGAGGAAACAGAAAACAAAAAATAAAATGAAAGACATAAGCCCTAAGATATAAACAGTTATACTAAATGAGAATGCTCTAAATACATCAAATAAAATATAGAAATTAACACAATGGATTAAAAAACACAACCCAACTATATGTTATCCACAATAAAATAATCTTACATATAATGGTATCAGCAGGTTGAAAGTGAAAGGAGAGAAAAAGATATACCATGCTAGCAGTAATCAAAAGAAAGCAGGAGTGGCTATATTAATATAAGATAAAGTACACATCAGAACAAAGAAAGTCATCAAAGACTGAGATGGACATTATATAGTGATTAAAAAAAAAGGTCGTATCGCCAAAAAGACTTAGCAATCATAAACACGTACGCACCAAACAACACTACAAAATCTGTGAAGCAAAAACTGACAGAATAAAAGGAGAAATTAACAAATTAAGCTATAGCAGAGACCTCAATACCCCTTCTCTTGACAATTGATAGAACAATTAAACAGAAAATCAGAAAAGATATAGAACATCGAACAATAGCAGAATATAGACTTTTTCCAAGTGTTCACGGAGCATATCCTATTATAAATTATATCCTGTACCATAAAGAAACTTCAACCAATTTAAAAGAATTGAAACCATGCAGTGTGTTCTCTAACCATAATGGAATCAAACTAGAAATAAATTACAGAAAACTAATAGGAAGTATCCAAACACTAGGAAACTAAACAGCACACTACTAAAAATAAGGACAGGTCAAAGAAGATTTTAAAATATAATGCACTGAATTAAAGTAAAAATAGATCATATTAAAATTTGGAGGCTACAGGGAAGTGCTGAGAGAAAATTTTATAGCACTAAATGCTTATTTTAGAAAAGAGGGAAAGTATCCACTCAATAATCTAAGTTCCCACTTCAGGAATATAGCAAAAGAAAAGCAACATTAATCAAAAGCAGGCAGAAGGAAGGAAATAATAAAGAGGAGTCAATAAAATTGAGAACAAAGAATAAAACAATAGAGAAAAAAATCAATGAAACAAATGCTGGTTCTTTAAAACAATCAATAAAATTGACAAACTTTATCTAGCAAGCCTGATAAAGTAAAAAAGAGAGAAGACACAAATCACCAGTATCAGGAATGAAACAGGGGGTATCACTTTAGACCCTGCAGACATCAAAAGAGTAATAAGGTAACACGAGGAACAACTCTACACACATAAATGTGGCAACTCAGTTGAAATGTACTAATTCCTCAAAAAGCACAAATCACTACAACTCACCCAATAAAACACAGTTTGAATAATTCTAAAACTATTAAGGGAATTGAATTAATAATTTAAAAAATTCCTAAAACCTAAATCTCCAGGCTCAGACGATTTCACCGGAGAATTCTACCAAACTTTAAAAGAAGAATTAAGTTCAACTCTACACAAATAGAAAAGGAGGGAACACTTCCCAATTCATTTTATGAAGCTAGTATCGTGTGCTTCATGAGGAAACAACACAAAAGTAAAATTACAGACCAACATTCTCCATGAACAAAGAAATAAAAATCTTTAAAATAAAACACATCAATTGCAACAATATATAAAAAGAATTATACATCATGATCGAGTGCAGTTTATTCCAGAGATGCAAGGCTGGATCAATATTTGAACACCAATCAGTGTGAGCCATCATGCAGAAAAATTTGTACTTGAGAAAATTCAACACCCAGTCATAATAAAGAATTCTCAAAAAAAGAAAAAAAAATTGGGACGGGGAGAACGTCCTCAATTTGATAGAGAACACCTCCAAAAAATCTATAGTTAACATTATACTCAATGGTGAGAGTGATCTTTCCTCCTAAGATCAAGGACAAAGCAAGGATATATGCTTTCACCACTCCTATTCAGCAAAGTGCCAGAAGTTCCAGCCGGAGCATTATGGTAACAAAAGGAAATAAAAGCCACACAGATCAGAGAGGAAAAGAATTAAACTGTCCTGCTACTTGATGTCACTGTCTCTAAAAATTCCATGGAATCTTCCCCCCCCCCAAAAAAAAAGCCACTCTAGTATATTTTAAGAGAGTTCAGCAAGGTTACAGGATACAAGATAAACATATAAAAAGTAATTTATGGGCAGTGCATGGTGGCTTAGTGACAGAATTCTTGCCTGCCATGCCGGAGACCTGGGTTCGATTCCTGGAGCCTGCCCACACCAAAAAATATTTAAAAATTTTTTTAAGTAATTTATTTCTATATACTAACAATGAACATGTAGACACTGAAGTTAAAAATATAATATTTATAATTACCAAAAAATGAAATAGGTAAGGATCTAGGTATAAATCTAACAAAGCATGTAAAAGACTAAAATTACAAAACACTGATGAAAGAAATCAAAGATGTAAATAACTCATACAGTGTTCATGAACTTGAAGACTCAAGAATTAAGATGTCAATTCTCTCCAAATTGATATACAGTTTAATGAAACTCCTATCAAAATCCCAAAAAGATTTTATGAGATATGTCAAGTATTCTAAAATTTATAGGGAAAGGCAAAGGAAGAAGAAATCAAGACGGTATGGTATTAATGCAGGGAGCAGACACTTAGAGCAACGGATCTGAACAGAGAATCCAGAGATAGACTCATATAAATACGTCCAACTGATTTTTACAGAGGTTCAAAAGCAATTCATTGGAAGAAGAGCAGCCTTTGCAACCTATAAAAAGGATAACTTGAGACCGGATCCTGGACTTAAATATAAAACATAAAACTAAAACTTTGGGGGGGAAAAAAAGAGACAATTTTCAGGATCCTAAGACTAGGCAAAGAGCTTTTAGAGTTGATACCAAAAGCATGATCCTTGAAAGGAAAAACTGAAAAACTGGACTTCACTAAAATGAAAAACAAACTTTTGTTCTATGAAAGACTCCATTAAGAGGCAGAAAGGACAAGCTACGAAGTGGGTAAAAAATATCTGCAACCCACAAATTCAACTAAGGACTTACAAATATAGAATATATAAGGCACACTAAAAACTCAACAGTAAAAATATCCAATTAAAAACTGGACAAAACCAGGGTACGGGGGAAAACTGCTATTGCACGCTATGAGCTATGTTCAAAAGGAAACCATCAGCATTACCACAGCCACAGCAGAGGTAAATAATGCGGGGAGGGACGAGAGTTAAGAGGAGGTTTAGATTTCGTATTTGGCAAGGGTGTGTTTATTGGTTTTCCGTCTTTTGGGAACAATAAAATTATCTAAAATTGAGAATGCTGACAGACTGTGGACTTTGGGCCCTATTCATGATGCCTGATGAATGCAGGTGGCTGAAGGATGCGCTGACAGAGAAGTTTATTAGTAAACGATGGTGTATACTTATGAACGAAGGTTGTGCTGCTACAAAAAGGAACAATGTCATGAGGCATGCAACGATGTGAATGAATATGTGGGATATTTGCTGAGACAAAATAAGCCAGAAACAAAAAAACAACAATGGTATGGTCACCTTTAGGAAATGCTTATAAGAAAACAGGGGCCTAGATCATAAACTTTTAGAGCAGACACATTAAGTCTGGAGTGGTGATTGCTGTTTCTGGATTTTGAGAGGCTGTTTTACATATATAACCTGATATTTAGAGATAAGAACAAAGCCAAACAGGTTGGGGTTAAAGAAACTCAGAACATAGGGGTAAGGAAGACAGTGTCTATATTTTAGAATCACACGTACTCTTTGAGACCAATGGAAGAAAGATTTATTTGGTCTGGAACTGAAACTTCCTGTAGTGCATAATCTAATTCAACCTATCTGGATAGCTCATTTGAACAACTGAAACATAGAAGCACAGAATAAAAAAGAGGTCCTTTAATCCTGTATAGATTATTGTAATGCCTGGATACATCCTAGAGTATATTAAGCAGAAAATCAAAAAGTATTGGCAAAGTCCCCTGAGGAAGGGAAAAAGACTATGGAACTATTAAACATTACCATCAGGGAATCCCTGATACTGTGTCAAACTTTGGGAACACCCTAATCAATAGGCCATGCCTTTGATCATGAGGCTTACTCTTGCAAAGCTTATGCAGGTAGTGGAGAAGCTTAGACTACCTGTAGGTGTGCCTAGGAGTTACTTCTGGAGGACCTCTGTTGTTGTTCAGATGTGGCCTCAGTCTCTCTAAGCCCAAGCCTGCAAGTGAAATCAATGCCCTCCCTGCTACGTGGGACAAGACATCCAGGGGTGAATATCTCTCTGTCAATGTGGGAGATGACTCCCAGGGATGAATCCAGACCTGGCACCATGGTATCAACAAAATGGGGGAAAAAAAGTGTACCTAATAAAGTATCAATGGCAGAGAGAGCTCAAATAGAGTCAAGAGGCCACTCTGGAGGTTGCTCTTACACAAGCTTCAGGTAGACCTTGCTACCTATCATAACCTGCCAACTCCAACCAGGAACATTCCAGTCAATCCTAAAGAATACCTGGAGCAATATGTAAGATTCCACAAGGCTTTCAGGCACTACAGTAACTTTCCAGAAACCTACAATCTCCAGATGGGTCCCTGGTCTAGGTAAGTACTGAAACCTAGCCCAGCCTCTCCAGAACATCAGATAGTTCCACCTCCCTATCCCATATTAGTGACAAACCCTTCAATATCAAAAATTTACAATGACCATAGCCCAAACAACCCCAATGAGAGGTATAGAAAGATCAAAGGTGATGGTGGAATTATACACAGAACATAGTACCTAACAAATGAATGTGAATGCTGAATCATCAAATTGATATCTCTTTTGATCTCTATCTAGTATTTTAGAGCAGCTAGAAGTAAAAACCTAAAATTGTGAAATTATAACCCATGTCAAACTCTGAAGTATGTTCTAAAACTAATCATGGTGCTGTGCTTTGAAATTTATAGATTTTTTTTGTATATATGTTATTTTTCACAGATAAAAGAAGGAAAAAAGTCGATTGTGATGATAAAAAAATATTTAAGCCCTCTAGCCTCCTATATTCTGGAGCAGCGAGAAGGAAAAATATAGAGGATTGTGTGGTAGCCCATGACAAATTCTGAAATCTATCCTGTAGCCATGTGCTAAAGAGTGCTTTAAAAACAATAGCTTTTTTATTTCTTTGCTTTGTATATATGTTATACTACACAATTTTAGAAGTTAAAAAAAAACAGTCTACAAAAAAATAAATAAATAAACTGGACAAAAGATATGAACAGACATTTCACTTAAGAAAATATATAGACAGCTATATGCATACGAAAAGATGTTCAACATCATTAACCACGAGGGAAATGCAAGTTAATACAACAATTAGCTATCACTACACATCTATCAAAATTGCTAAAATAAAAAATAATAAAAAAATAGTGACAAATCCAAATGCTGGTGAGGATGCTGAGAAACTCAATCACTCATCGCTGGTGGGAATGCAAAATGGTACAGCCACGCTAGCAAATAGCTTGGCAGTTTTTATAAAACTCAGCATGCAACTATCATATGATTCAGCAACTGAACTGAGCATTTATTCCAGAGAAATAAAGACAAATGTTCCTCAAAAAACCTATACACAAATGTTTACAGAAGCTTTATTCATGAGAACCAAAACCTCTTAACAATCCAGGGGTCCTTCAATGCGAGAATGACTAAACAAACCGTGGTGCCTTAGTAACAAAAAGAAGCACAATATCAGTATGTACAACAATTGAAATCCATCTCTAAAGAATTGGGCTGGGTGAAAAAAGCCAATCTCAAACCATTACATATGACTCCATTTTTATAACATTTTTGAAGTGACAAAATTATAGTACAATAGGACAGATTAGCAGTTGCCAAGAGTAAAGGGGGTAGGAGCAGGAGGGAAGTGAGTGTGGCTAGAAAAAAACAACATGAATGTTCCTTGTGAGGAAAATAATCTTTGTCTTAACTGTACCAATGTCCATTTCTTGTTTGCAATATTATAGTATGATTTTCAAGATGCTACCATTGGTGGAAACCAGGGAAAGGGTACATGGGATTTCTTTGTATTATTTCTGGCAACTGCATGTAAATCTACAATTAACTCAAAATAAAAATTTAATTAAAAAAAACAAAAAACAGTCACAGGAGCCAGCTTGAAGAGGCTCCCAATGGTAAACTGGGGATAACCTGAGCATCCAAAATAATTAAGGGCTGTAATGAACTATAAATCACTGAAAAGAAAAGGAAAATCCCTGAGTACATACTGATGATGGTCTAGCTGACAGAAAGACAAACAGATACAGATATAGATAGAAGATCGATAGGAAGGAAGAAGGAGAAGATAGGGCTCTTGCTCACAGCAGAAAGCAGAATGCCAACCAGCAAATGTGGAAGAGGTGTCAGAGGTAAGAAGTCCCCATTTTGTGAACTTCATAGTCTTGATTGGTTCAGGCAAGAACCATCCATGCCAAACTATGGGGTGGGGGGAGCCTCTGATGATTATCAGAAGCTTACATAATCTTAGAGTGACTCCCAAAAGAGTACTTACTCAGTGAAAATTTTTTAAAAAAGTAACCGTACAGGGGAGAAATCAAAAAATGTCTCAACTGGATGATCAAATCGCCAATGAGGAGCAGACGGAGATTGTGTGTCTCCAGCATTACTTATGTAGTGTCCTGGCTGGGGATGCCTAACCTGGATGAGGACTCATCAGGCAAAACCAAAATAAATAACATGCCTACTAAAAAAAGGGGAGGAGGAAGTATCTGTAAACTTAAATAACACCAATGGAATGAAAAACAAAGGTTGAAGATTAAAGGCTCTTAAAGAGCCATGACAACTAAATGTAATAGACGATACCACACTGGATCCAATGCAGGAGGGGAAAGCAATGCTATCAGGGCTGGGAGAGCAAACTGGGTATGGACAGAAGGTCAAATAAAACTGCAGTAATAGTATTAAATTATTGAAGTTGATGTGGTTATAAGAGAATGCCCTTCATTTTAGGAAATAAACAGTGAAGTATTGGATATAAAGGAACAGTGGTATATGCAAGTTTCATATGGCTTAGAAAATTTATAGAGAGATCAAATGATAATGCCGAGGCAAATTATCAACCTCAGATGAAACTAAAGGCAATAAAGCTGTTCTTTGTAGTGCTCTTGAAATTTCTGTCAGCTTGAAATTATTTCCCAAAAAAAATCTTTAGCTGCTGTTATCCACCAAAAAGAAAAAAAGACTCTAAGAGATGCGCATACCAACCTGGATTAGATCCATTCCTAGAAATCCTACTGATTAAGAGCACAGGCTTCTGATTTAAGACAAATCTGGGTTCAAATCTCAGTTCAGCTCTTATTAGGCAACCCCTCAAGGAATCTCAACTGCTTTGTCCATAAAATAGAGAAAAAAATGTGTGCTTCATGTAAAGGCTTGTAAAACATCCCACTATCTGGCATATAATAACCACCCAACAGTGCTACCTGTTATTTTAAGTAGTAAAATGGCAGTAGCTGCAGTAGCGGTCGTGGTGACAGCTACCATTGCTGCCACTGGGCCCGAGATACAGAGATGACCAGAATATGATTTCTAACCTCAACGACCTCAGAAATACTACAAACAACATACTGAAACCTAAGTGCACACAAAATGCTACTGCAGCAAAAACAAAAGTGTACTCACTTCTACTGGGGAACGGGTTGGGGAAATTTTACAGGGAAGGTGACATTCAAAGTGAGCCCTCAGAGGGCAGGTGGGACTTCCCGGGGTAGAGGCTGGGGTGAATGGTTACGGCATTCCTGACCAAGCCAAGGTAACAGGTCAGGGGCTCAAGGCACATATGGGCAACAGTAAACATTCCTCCACTGAAGAGTGGAGAGAAGGACAGGATGGGGCTGGAAAAGTATACCTGGACCACGCTGTGAAGTATGAAGGTTCTTGCATGTAGCACGTAGGGATTTAATGTATTCTGTGTGGGATAATCACTGGAAGTTTTTGAGGGAGGGGTGATATGACTGGAGTGTTGTCCTAAAAAAACCCTTTGGCAACAACTCAAAAAGTTAAT
The DNA here is from genome assembly GCA_004026745.1 of Myrmecophaga tridactyla. NCBI lineage: Eukaryota > Metazoa > Chordata > Mammalia > Pilosa > Myrmecophagidae > Myrmecophaga > Myrmecophaga tridactyla. Next base: position 49,794 of record PVIY010013139.1, read on the forward strand.
CCAGTAATTCTCCCTTCAGATGGGGGAACTCCTACGTATTCAGTATGCCACCCAAAGGGTGATAATAACCCAAAGCGTGATAAGAAAAACATTCGGCAATGGGTTAGGTTGGCTGGTGCCGTGGTGTGTGTGCACGCTGTTGGCAGGGCGGGTTCCAGGCCTGCACTGGAGAAGCAGGCAGGGCATGCAGCTGGCACACTGGCGTCCCTGCGGGGAGTGGCCGAGGTGATTCTGGGTGAGCTGACTGGCACGGCAATCACAACTGAGAGCTGGCACAGAACCCTGGGGGACCTTGCTGCACCAAGCATTAGTCCTGTCCTTGCTGCATTACAGGGTCCAAAGGCAGGCCCATGGTGGCAAGGGACAGAGAACTATTTCAACTTTTAACAACTTTTTAACAACCAGTACTGGTGTTTTCCAACTAAGCGTGAACCCTGCCCCTCCTAACCCAGGGCTTCACTTGGCTAGATGGTCTACCCTCAACTTGTTTAACTCTGGCTGCTCAGAAGGTGCTGCTCTTACCACAACTGTTTCCTTGGCCAGCAAAGTCCCTTGAAAGTAAGGCTTCCTGCGCACCAAGTGCTATCGTTTGTATTTTATGTTGTACAGGCAAAGCGCCTCACATGTTCTAGACTTAAGACTGGACCTAACACCAACTGTGGTTGTTACAGATGGGCCATTACACTTCTCTCTCTTTACTTTGTTAACTGCTGTATATGTAATAAAGAGAAAGGAAAGGTCTAATTCATTTTTCAAAAGGAGATTATAAGGTGCGCGATGGTGGCTCAGTGATAGAATTCTCACCCACCATGCCGGAGACCCAGGTTCGATTCCCAGTGCCTGCCCATGCAAAAAAATAAATAAATAAAGGACATCATAATGATAAAAATTGCTACTCTTCTGGAGTTTAAATCTTATTTCACGTAACTTGCTTTACCTGCAGTAAAAAGGACAGAGAAAGTGTTTTCACTGGCTATTTCGCTTTGATATATTAAAACCTTGAACGCTCAAAGTTACTGGAAAGTTCATTGAAGACCAGGCTGATACTTAAATCAGCAAAAGAGGGACAGGGGAAAGCATTCATTTAGCTAGTGGAATGGCCAGTTTTCCATTTCATTTTTCACGGCTCCTGACGTTACCTCGGAGGCGATGGAGGTGAAGTTGCTGTTAAAATGCACGTGCTTATGGACCTCGCTGCCGTTGGCTGTGAGGAACCAGTCCCCGAAGGCTCGCTCGCCAGCAGCCGAATGGGGGCCGTGGCTCTGGTTTGGCAGGAGCTCAGCCAGGTCCCAGCGGTACGACGGCGTGGCCCCGACCAGCGCAATGAGGACTGCCTCTGTGGCCACATAGAGCTGAAAGCGCAAACAAACAGAAAACAGTATGAAGGCCCACTCACGTGCAGGCAAAAATAGCACGCTTTGTGGAAGCAGGTAAGCATGACATGTCCTTGAATAGGTACTACTTTAAAGTACAGTGTATAACTGAGAATAAGAGTTAAAGAAGTTAAAGACCCAGGTAGAGATACAGTCACTTCATAACCTTTAGCTGCACTTAATCATTGATTAAGTCAACTATGGTTGCCCCACACAGAGAAAAAAATATTTCACTCAAGAAATACTTATTGAGCACCTGAGGTGTTTGTGCTGGGCTGTTCCTGGTTTTCCAGAGCTCTTCACAATTGGGTTGGTCAGCTGTCGAACCCATGCAGCCATTTTATGCTACTGGTTTCCATTTATCAGCCCTCCTTGTTGGATGATTATTTAAAGCTTAAAAGACACAGAATTAGGCTGCTCCACGATGAGACAATCCTGCTTTAAGAAATCATCCCTATCAACTTAAAACTTGACATAGTTGAAAATACCTTTGAATAGAGTAAGTGTTTTCAATCGATACAAAAGTGTATGATTTTTCTTCAGCACAAAGTAACATTCCCACTGAATGGATCAGCTGAAAGAGGCAAAAAAAAACAAAGGTGGAGGGACTTGCCAACAGCTTTATCTCCAGTCAACAGCAGACTGCCAGAGGCTACTTCCACACCATTTTGTAAAGGCATATATTCAGCTGTTTGGTATCTAAGCTAAAGAGCCAAAGGCAGAGGAATTTGTCACAAGTAGACTATGAAATTACTGTCAAGGAAAGAGAAAAGAAGTCATGACATTGTGTCTGTGATAACCGAAGGCTAATGTAAAACCCAACATGAAGTGATTTTTCCACTCTCAGTGAGGCTGATAGGATATGAGGTGGCCCCAATCTATGCTGAACTGTATGACTGCGGGCCTATCTGGAGATATATGCAGCTGCCACAGGTCAGTGTGGGGGGGGGTGGTTTATTACAAAATGCAAACGAAAACACATTCCTAGATTTACAGTGCTCCCTGGCCCCGACTTGCATATTATTAAGGAAGTTTTAGAACAGGAGGCAATCAGCTTATGAAAATACAAACCATAATAATTGCAAGAACAGAAAGATTACACATTTAACAGTGGCTATGACTACAAAGCCATTTTTCATGCTTTTTGGTAATTGCCCCTCCTGATTATGATCTGCTGCTACCCAACTGATATGGTATAAAGAAATAAAGAAAACAAAACAGGGCAAGGGAACCCAGAAAGAGCTGACTCAAAACACATGTTCTAGTGAATGCATAGCTTCAATCCAGGCAAAGCGAACTTTGTCATGTTTTCTCTCTACATGTGATCTTTTCTGCCTTTGTCATACCATTTATTTCACTTCGTAGGCACTTTCTCCTGCTGTGAATGTCTGGATCTTTCCCATCCTCCAAGATGCAACTCAAATGCCTCCCCCCCAAGAAGTCTTCTGTAGCCTTGCCTTCCTCTCCAACTCCTCCAGAAATCCACTCTCCTGCTTCTGCTTGGCCCCAAAGCTCTACCTTTCTTAGAGTAAGGTGGAGTACTTATTACTTTCTTCACTACGATTTTTTTTCTACAGGGGTGCATGGTCTGGGAATTGAACCCTTCACTACATTTTATTTATACATTTGCTTGTCATATTTTTTTCTATTGGGTTATACTCTGCTTGAGGGCAGGCACTACGTCTGATTTATCTTTGGGCTCACAAAACAAATGATGTAGGGGCTTGGTACATGACATCACACACTTAGAATGGAATATTAACAGAAATCACTTACTTAATGCTAAGCTATGTGCCAGGCACTGTTCTAAGTCCTACTGCATATATAGTAACATGCCCTCTTCCCACCCCTTGCAATTTCTCCCTCCCCTACCCCAAGCATATACACACCCCAGGTCCTCAACTGAACACACGAGATCACAGGTTTATGTCACCAGAAACGTGCTGCTCTACCATACAGCGCCAGCCTCCATGAAACAGCACCGCCCTTTTGGTCTTCTCTGACACCCATGGTCATGCTTGGTTTTGCTAACCAGTGAGGGAGACAAAGTAGGCAGGTGGTTATAATATCGCATAACTGCTATGAAAGGGACACGTATAGGGTGGTGTTAAGCCCAAAGGAAAGAATCCTCCTCTTAGCATGAGAGATTAAGGAAGAGAGGTGATGCCTAAACTCTGTGTAAAGATTAATGTCTGGTCCTTTTTAACCATAGTCAACATTCACACAGGTCATACGGTCATATGAAGTCACAGATGGTTTAGCAGTTACCCAGTCTTGGGGATGTGCCACCTACACATGCAATACGGGGGAGGCTTTTCTCTGTGTGCCATCCTGGTGACAACTGCATGTAGCTCACATCCTACTCCTTTTCCCCAGGGTACAAATATTATCTCACTCTTCTCTCTACTGTTACTCTACAACTACCATGCACACATCCATCCACATATTTCTGTCTAATGAAATTGCACCCATCAGCAGATGGGCCTTAAAGCCACAATAAGAAACCACCATCCATTCTCCTTCGGAGTAGAAACTGACAACACTGCAGATAAATCACTATCTTCTCTAGTCAACCTCCAGGGAAGGAGAACAAGTGCCGCAGATGGCTGGGATTTTCACCCCCTCACAATGCAATTATAATCAGAAAAATGACTAAAAGGCACAAGGGGGTTGAAATTTTTTTAAGTTTCAAAAAGTGAGGGTTTTAAAAGTAATTTTATACTACACCATTATGGGCTTTGACAGAACTTCTCAGGAAACCAAAAATGCCTCCCAGAAATGATCTCATCACAATACCTAGTGCTATGAAGTCATGGCATGATGCTTATTTTCTAAGGAGGAAAAACGAGACAGCAATTAAGTGAATTGTTCAAGGTGTCCTATAGCATTAATAGCAAAACCAGGATGAGAATGGGGGCTATCTAAATTTGGGGTCAGGGCTTCTTTGAAGAGGACAAAGTTGATTTTATTGTTGGTAACAGTGCTCAATTTTCTGACTCAACCCAAAGAATTACATGGGCAAAACCGTAATCACAAAGGCAGTAACTATACACCTACTGCCCAGCACAAAGTGGGTGTGGGATAAATATTTGGTGCGTGACAGTGGTATTTAAAATTTAGAACACGTTCACACAACCTGAATAAGGAGCTTCTCTAAGTCCAGCATCTTTCCCATTCCAGTCCATCCTCCTAATGACACCAGATCAGTCATCCTGAGACACGTCTCATGGAACTCTTCTGATCAAATCAAACCAATGGACACAATTCAAACTTTCTCTTACTAGCGTATTCAAAAATCACAAGCAGGACTTATTCATTTGCCAAAGACGCAATCTGTGGAGTATGAAGACATATGGAATCTGTACACCCAAGTCTGAACCTCAGATCTAGGAAACTTTGGCAAATCAAAACTTCTCTAAACTTCGTTTTCTGACCTGTAAGAGTGGATGTTAGCCATACAGCTTAACCTAGCTAACTCACAGAGCGGTTCTGAGGGTGGAATGGGATGTTTCAGCTGCGAACCATAAATGCGTAAAGCACTATGCAAGCAGTATGGATCAGCAGTTCCCAAACTTTAATTTTAAAGGTCATATGGTCATACGAAGCCACAGATGGTTTAGGCTTGGGTGGGGCCAGAGATTCTGCACTGCTGAGAAGCTCTCAGCTGAGGCCACCGCTGCTGATCTGGGCCACACTTTGGGCAGCAAGAGTACAAATGAGTCCCTCTTCTAGGCTTTTTTCCAATTTCATGTTATCCCACCTGAAATGACCCTCCTATTTCTCTCTAAATCTAAGCTTCAAAGTTCACTGAGGGCCAGGCCTCTTCCTGGTGGCTTTAAACAACCCCAACTACTCTAGACCTGATCTCTCCCTTCCTAAACTTCCAAAGAATTCCTTGGTTGTATTTACTGGGAAAATATTACTTTGTATCATTATTTAACTGTGTACATACATATATAGGCAAATTCTAATTTTCTAATAATTTGTCATCTGCTAGAGGAAACTCTCTTACACTCCTCCAAGGAACCCAACACACCACTGGGTACATAATAGTCTACCATACATTTTGTTAACTAATTCGTTGCAGAATGGGTAGCAAAAATGCTAATGAATTAAAAATTAGCAACTCTTTTGCTTCTGGGCCTTAGCCTTGGTTCCAACTACTAATTAAGACTTTGAACCAATTATTTAATCAAATTGTTTCTCTTTCTCTTTCAAGTAAAATGAACTTTTTACTAACCGTCCTTACTTCTGTTATTTCAGTTTAATCTTTAAGAACATTTAGTGAGCACCGACACTTTGCATACTTTATTACCTAGCCTCAGTTGATAGCAAAGATGGACAAGTTCCTTCAGGGCACTTACAGTCAAGTGAGGACAGCAGATATATCCCAAGCTATGAATAGAAGGCATATTCTGCAGAGTGCTGTATTAGTTATATTAGAATGAAGTTCATAGGAGCATAAAGAAAGGAGACGTGAATTCCAACTAAGGGAATCGGGTAAACGTTGCAAAGAACATGATAACTGAGCAAGTAGTGGAAGACTGCTAGGGGGTTAATTAAAACAAAAATCAGGGGAATTCCTAGGCAAGAGAAAGATTCCAATCAGAGTCAGGAAAGTAAAGAACATATTTGTAGGGTTCTGCAAAGTAGTGTTATATTGTTAGCTCAGCTTTTGCCATACTTCAGTCATGTGAGAACCCCCTTCAGAGGTTTTATATGCTCATTTTCTGCAGACTTATTTACTTAATACTATTCTGTTAATTCAGATTTTTCAACTTAAGTAAATTTGCAGAGAAACGAATTTTATATCAACAAAGATATCACCTGCCAGATAAAATTATAAGCACTGTGTAACAATATCATGTGTTGGGTAATATAATTTTGTTTAAAGTGGGCCACAAGAGACACTTTTCAGGCAAGATTTTGAGGGTGCAAATGAAGGAGCAACATTTTTTATAGAGTTTTGCACTTAGAAGGTATATGTCAGGTAGTTTTGTGACTCACATTGTCACTTATCTGCTGGTGCATCTCGTTGGTGGAGCTCTGGGCCTGCAACTGCTCTACCTGCTCCTGGATCCTCCCTCAGCTTCTGGCTACTTAGCCAGATGTCTGTTTAGTTCCATGCTGACGGGCAACTGCTTCAGTAAGGTTTGCAAACTGCGAGGACTGACACGGATTCCAGCCAAGTCTGATGGGATGCAGCTTGTGTCTTCCCTTCCCAACTGCCAGCTGTGCAGACTTCAAACTCAAGGATCAGAAACAAAGACAGCAGCCTTACCAAGACTGCTGAACCTGCTCTCACTGTTGTATATGATAAAAATTCCAAAATTAGCCATACATCAATTATATATATATTTATATAAAATATAACTGTGTATGGTTACATTACAATGTAATCTCTAGCTTAGTGGTTCTGCCTCCTGCTTCTCTGGTTGAACTATGACTGCTACAATCTTAAATAAATCTGGCAAAAAATCAGCACTTATTAAATCTGCAATTAGATTCGTGTGTGTTTGTGACATATTTTTGTTTGAAATGTTTCATAACTTAAAGTTTTCAAAGAAAAATGAATATGAAAGCAGAATTCTTTAGTTAAATTCTAACTAAACTTAAAAAGTTTGAAAAGGGTCCCCCTTACCCCACAATAAGATCTAACAACTGCTGCCCTTAAGGTTTTAAAAAATCGGGTAGAAACTATAAAAGAAGAAAAGAAAGCTAAGCTTCAAATGATAGCTACAGCCCTTTCAGGCCACCAGCAAGCAAAAACTTAGCCAGACAGGCCACCTGTCTTCCCCCTGGTCCCTGTTTCAGATGCAACTCTACGGGCCACTGGGCAAAACAATGCCCCAATCCCAAACCACCCACCAGGTCTTGCCCACTATGTGGTCAAACAGGTCACTAGAAAATGGACTGTCTCCAAACCCCTCCAGGTCTCCAGGTTCACAGACACCTTCCCAAGCTGCAGCTCCCGCTGACCTCCTGGGCATTCTCAATGAGGATTGAGGGCAGCAAGACCTTCACTGGCCCCATCACCATTGACAACCGGGAGCCTTGGGTAACTCTTCTCATCAAAGCTCCTCTCCCAGTTCACACACCAAGTCATCAGGTCAGTAACACAAGAGCACATGAACGGTGTCTCCCAAAACCAGAAGGAGCAGAAACAACCTTTTCTCCTGTCCCACATCACCTCCTCAAGAATGCATGAATGATGTCTCCCAATACGTGAAGGAGCAGAAACAACTTTTTCTCCTGTCTCATGGGACCTCTGGTCACCCCCCACACACACACACACAATTTTTTCCCCTTAGGACAACTATACCCCATTTCAGTGGGAAGCAGTTACAGAAAATGGACCACTGCCCCAAATCCCAAAAAGGCAGGAATGTTAGGCCTGGAGGACAGGATCCTTTCCCCATGATTTGACCTAAAAATATTTCAGAAAGCCTCTCTCACCCCAATCCATGCCAGTCCACATCTCCTTCACCCTCCATCAGTTGCCCTCATGTGATAACCTCTTATTACTCAACCTCCATCCTCTGGTAGATGCATTCTTGCAGTAAACTCCCCTTACTCAATATCCACCCTCTGGCAATTAGAACCCTGCATGCCTTTTAATTTTTAAACTTTACCAGTGGGAAACTTAGCCCCCTGTTTCTGAAAACTAGCTAATAGAAACCTGCCTAACCCTTGCCATAAAAAAAAACCCTATTCCCTGTCACCTTGGGGTGGCCGTTTTTCTCTCTCTTGAAATGCTACCCGGGAAGCTCTGTTTCTTCCTGAAATAAAGCTTTTGCCTGAAAAAAAAAAAAAGACTTCTAACTAGGAAAAGTTTTCTGCCAAAGTCTGAAGCTTCTTTAATTTTACTCCATTCCCTTTGTTAAAAGAGAAATATTTGCTAGTGTTTTGAGGAGCACTAACACCAAATGAGACTTTCTCCTTAGATAAAAAGGAAGAAAGAAGAGTTGAAAAGGGTAGTAAATGCTGTTTAATATTATTTTCATGTTTTATCTAAATCTACCGTGGAGGGCATTCTTTGGAATATCAGGAAATGCAGAAAGAGATAAGACTAGAAACAACTGATGGAGTAATATGGAATCAAGAATAAAGGTGAAAAGATATCCTTGGAAAGAGGGTAGAGATATATCTTGGACACCACAGTGAAACACAATGATAGGTAAGGATAAAAATAAATTTTGAAATAAAACAAAGGGATAGTGAGAAAGTTTACAACTAGTAACTTCTATTTTGATTCACGAGGTTAGGACATCTTAGAGAATGAGAGGAATGGAATCAAGAATTTGAGGAGTGGAGGAAACAATTAACTGGTGGGAAGGGAAGGCCCAAGCAAGGAAATGCCTCAATAAAATGGGCTGTATTAGTTTTAGAACAATGAAAAAGAGGAAACAAACCACCAATATTTCCAACAAAAGAGAATTAACTAAGCAAAGTTTAGCTTAGCCACACAACAGAATACTATGCTTCAGTCATTAAAAAAAAAAAAGTGTAGTTCATTTATGAACACAGAAAAACATTCACAATATTGTTAAGAGACAAAATCAAGTTGCAAAACACATTTTGACAAAAATAAACATACATGTATATATTTGTATAATAAAAAGTCAGGAAGGCTATACACCAAGAGGGTAAGCATATTTTATTTCTGGGTGGTAAAAGTTCTAATGTTCCTTTTCTTTGTACTTTTCACTATTTTCTTTTTTTTCTACAATTACCATCCATTATTTGATGACAACTATAAGTTTCCCATGAATGTAGATGTTAGTTTCTGTTTGATCAAATTTCAGTCAAGAAAATCAAAGTGATGTCCAGGCTGTGAGTCTTTGGATCTGATGTCCTCTTCCTTTTGAGGCAACCTGCACGTGTCATCATGAACCAACAGCCTTAGAGTTAGCAATGACAAAATGCAAACTAATTGTTGGGCACTTGGCAATGTTAAGAAATCCTGAACTTGCAAAGCAAACTAAGCTTTCATGTTCTAATAATTTGCAGAAAGCATGGTAAAGACTGAGGGGTCAAATGCCTAAGTCTGCTCAGCTATCTCATGGCAGATTAGCACAGCACTCAAGTTTAAATTTCTCTCTGCCATAGTCACAATGCCTGTCTTAATATTTTTTAATTGCTTTATTGCTGTCTTGGAAGTGGAAACATTCTCTGTCGGTGCACATATCAAGCGGGTGACCCTTGTCAGGCATGCTCCAGGAAAACATGCTCCACAGGCTTCAGGCCAGTGGCTTTCCAAGGCACGCTGAGATGTTCCAGGCTCAAAGGAGCTCCCTGAACTTTCCAGAGGCCTCAGCATATGTCTTCATAGCCTCCCTTAATGGAAATCTAAGTTCCTGATAGATTTGTAGATTCATGTGCTTTACAAAAGGGAGGCAGTGTCTATGGGCACAAACAGCTTTCCTGATGACGTCCAGGGGCAATGTATGTGGTTCTGTCACTTTAGCCTGTAGTGCTCCC
>PVIY010013140.1:0-59996 GCA_004026745.1 Myrmecophaga tridactyla
TATTTCACTCAGCATTATGTCCTAAAGGCTCATCCATCTTGTCACGTGGTTCAGGACATCATTTCATCTTACTGCTCTTATTACCTTTTTAATAGACTCTATAGTGATGTCACCTCTCTCATTCCTGATATGAGTAATTTGTGTCTTCTGTCTTTATTCCCCAATCAGTTTTACTAGAGGTTTATCAGTTTTATTGATCTTCTGAAAATAAAGAGAGCTCTTGCTTTTGCTGTTTTCCTCTATTGTTTTTCTATTTCATTGATTCTGCTATGATATTTAATATGCCCTTTCTTCTGACTACTTTGAGTTTAATTTGCTCTTTTTTCTTCTAGTTTCTAAAATTAGAAGCCAAATTGATTGGAGACATTTCCTCTTTTCTAATATAGACAGTGCTATAAAGATTCCTTTATTCCTTTAGCTCAGACCCATGAATATTGATATGTAGTGTTTTCATTTGTGCTCAGTTAAAAAATATTTTCTAATTTCCCTTTGATTCTTTTCTTTGACCCATAGATTATTTTGAATTATTTTATTTTGTTGTTAAGTAAATTTCCATATATCTTTCTGTAATTGGTTTATAATATATCATTATTTTTAGAATGATTTTAATCATTTTAAATGTACTGAGATTTTTATAGCTCAGAATATCCTTAATCTTGGTAAATGTTCCATGTACACTTGAAAAAGAAATGTGTTCTACTCTTGTTGAGTTTCCCATAAATGTTAACAAGATTAATTTGGTTGACAGTATTGTTCAAATCTTCTGTAGTCTTACTGATTTTCTTTTCATTTGTTCTATCAAATATCAAGAGAGGAATTTTTGAATCTCTCAATGTAATTGTGGATTTTTAAAATCTCTTAATATATTTGTGGATTTGAATTGTGATTTCCCTTCTTCAATTTTTAAATCTCCATTCCTAGGTATAGAAACATTTAATATTAATATGTCCTTTTAGCCAAATGGGCTTTTCATTATTACGTAATGATCCTCTTTATTATCGTTTTGAATTAAACCATGCTTGATATTAATATACTCACATCATCTTTCTCTTTATGAGTGTTAGCATGTGTGATGGTTAGTCTTATGTGTCAACGTGGCTTGGTTATAGTAGCCAGTTATTTAACCAACCACTAATACAGGCATTGCTCTGAAGTATTTTATAGATGTGGGTAGTATCTACAGTTAATTTTAAGTAAAGGGATTGCCCTTGAAATTGTGAATGGATCTTATTCAGTGCTAAGAGCAAAAACTGAGGTTCATTGGAAAAGAAGAAATTCTTCCTTATGACTGGAGCATCAAATCCTGCCTTGTTTTCCAGCTTTCTAGCCTGCTCTACATACTTCAGACTCGATAGCCCCCAAACTGAGCCAATTCTTTATAATGAACCAAGTGTGTCTGTGTATGCGTGTGCGTATGTGTCTGTATCCTATTGGTTCCGTTTCTCGGGGAAATCCTGACCCACACAACACAGTATACCTTTTCTCTTCCCTCTACTTTTAACTTATTGTTTCTTTAATTTTAAAATGGGTTTCTTCTAGGTAACATAAAGTTGGCCCTTTAGTTTCATTCAATCTGACAGTTTCTGCCTTAAGTAGGGGTGTTCAATTCCACTTATTTTTAATGTAATTATTAATATGGCTGGGTTTAAATAATTTATATTGCCATTATTTCTTTCCTCAAAAATTTTTTCTCCATATTTTGACTATAATTTTACATATTTTAGGCTGCTTAAATTTTTCCCAAAGTTTATTGATACTCTGTTCGTTCTTTTTTTCTGTCTGCTTTTCACTTTGTGTTTCATTTTACATATTTTCCATTATTATGTTGTTAGGTTTGTTAATTCTTTCCTTACATTTATTCTGCCTTTAATCCCAGGATATTTTTAACTCAGATACTGTAGTTTTCATCTCTAGAAATTTGCTTTTATTTTAAAATATCTTCCATATCTCTTAATTCCTTTAGCTTTTAGAACAAATGGAATACATAATTTGAAAGTCACTAACTAATAATTCTATCATCTTCATCATTTATGATTTGGTTTCAATTGATTTATTTTTCTCTTAACCCTTGGTTGCAATATTCTGATACTTTGAAGGCTTAGTCATTTTTTCTTCAAATTCAGGTATTGAGAATTTTCTCTTACTGGGTACTGACCCTAACTATCAGACTTCTTTTCTTTTTAAAATAATTTTTGGTATTCTCCAAGACTGCTTTCAAACTCTGGAGACTGATTATGCCTATTCCAAAGTGAAAACAACAAAGACGACAATAATACTGTTACAATAGGTTTAGGTGTCATCTTGGCCAGGTGATGGTGCCCACTTGTTCTGCTGCTGTGGACTCCAATCATTACCATGTGAAAATTATCTATGGCTGATTACATCTGCAAATGGCTAAGGGGAGTATTAGTGAGACTTAATAGGAGAGGCCAGAAGAGAGAGAAGGAGCTCAGCACACCCCAGCACACCTCCACAGAGCTCAGTACAGCTCGGTTGACCTCAGTTCAGACCCAGACATTTAGGGATGCTGAGAGAAACACCCCAGGGAAAGAAGTTTGAACCTTGAAGCCAAAACAGAGGGTCAGCAGACATTGCCGTTTGCCTTCCCATGTGACAGAGAAACCCAGATGAAAGCTAGTAGCCTTTCCTCTGAGAACAGTGAATTTGTAACTAAATAAATCCCCTCAATGAAAGCCAGTCCATCTCTGGTGTATTGCACTCCAGCAGCCTTAGCAGAATAAACAACTGTGTTATTGAAAAACAAATGATCTTTTATTCCTTTGGTACATGGCAGAAGGAAATCAAGAAGCCCGAAGCTGCAGTACATTTCTGTGCTGTGATATTGAATCATCTTAATTTTCTCAGAAAACATAGAAATAATGTCACTTTCTCCTAGTTAGAAGCTATAATATCACAAATTGGAGGAGAGTCTCCAGTCCAAATTTTTGGTATAAAACAGGTCAAAATTATCTAGAAAGGGAAAAAGACTTCTGGAATGGTGGTATGAGGAGTTCAAGGAAATTTTTCCCCTAGAGATAAAGCTATGATGCTGATAAAATTAACAAGGCAATCGGAGTCTCTAGAAGTTGAGAAAAGGGTTTATAACAAATTGAGAATCATTTATTCAACAAAATCTAGGAAAACTTTGTAAAAATAGTGTGATTCTGTGGAATTTGAGATAGGTGCTGCATCCAGCTCTCAACAGCTTTGACTTGCATGAGAAATGTTTCAGTTGGCTTCACAGCCAAGGGCCAGTTTCCTTCTCTCCAAGATTCTTAGGATAGAAGAGCTATTCTGGGTGGTTTAGCAGTTGGTGAACAATGACATATTCCATTGGCCACATCGCTATGCTATGGAGAGCCTATATTGAACGTTTGTTGGCAACCAGGTGGCACCTGTTTCCTTATTCCCAACTCTTTTGCTCTGTAGGAGGGATCTGGGAAGGACACCTGGTGAAGAAAGTGATCTTCCTTTACCATATGGTTGTTTATTATATAAAAGCGCCTCTGGGAGAGTACAATCATCAAATGGTACCTCCCATCTTCCCTCTGTGCCCAGGGCAGGAGATGGCATTGACTGGTGGCTACACTTGGCAGCCAGTTGATACCATCAGATTCAATCTTTCCAGGTTCTGGGCTGTGATGGAGGCATCATCTGGGTGGTGGTGCCAGTGGCTGACCATCCTCTTTGACACATATACATAGCTGCTGCTTCATAAGGAATATCCAAGTGGGCCAGCCATTGAAGTGCAAGCTCCCCTTCATCTCCCCTCCTCCTTCACAGCACAGAAGTTGTTCCTGGAAAAGGTGTGGCACAACCTTGAAAACTGGTAACACTCTGTACCTCCTGTCAAGGGGCTGTACCTTAATTGGATCACACTGTAAAGGAATTTATGCCCCAGGACTTTGTCAAAAACAACAGAGAGGGTGGTGCACTGGTGGCTCAGGGGCACAATTCTTGCCTGCTGTGTTGGAGACCCTGGTTCAATTCCTGGAGTCTGCCCATGTCAAAAAAAAAAAAAACAAAAGATGAACAACAACAACAAAAAAAACAGAGATATCAGCTAGCAATTAGTGGAGGCTAGCAGCTGAGTGTGATACAAGTTGATAAGCCTAGGCTTAAAGAAGAGAAGAGAGACAATTAAAAAAAGCCCACCTAACCACATTCATCTCTGGTCATCAAAGAGACTTCGTATATGTCCAATGCCACGTCCTTTCAAGAGCAACATCAGAAGCTGAGCACTTGAGGGAAATATACTTCATGAATAAGTTCAACCAAGTCACTAAACAAGTAAACAAACAACATACAACAACGAGATGCAGCCCCAGAAAGTGGTAGATCAACATATATTGTTGCTGCCATGTATTATTTAAAGTGTCCAATTTTTAATTTTTTTTGTTTTTCTCATGGGCAGATACTGGGAAACAAACCCAGGTCTCTAGGTTGGCAGGTGAGAACTCTGTCTGCTGAGCCACCATGGCCTGCCCAAAATGTCTAATTTTAACAAAAAAATCATAGAAAAGACAAAGAAACAGGAAAGTGTGAACCATGTACAGGAAAAAAGTAATTGAAAAAAATCTTTGAGGGGGTACACATATTGGACTTAGCAAAGACATCAAAGAAAGCCATTAAAAATGTTCAGACATATAAAGTAACCATGCATAATGAATTAAAAGAAAGCATTATGGCAATGTACCGTCTAATAGAGCATATCAATAGAAATAAAACTTATGAAAAGAATCAAACAAAAATTCTGTTTTTAAAAAGTACAATAACTAAAATTAAAACATTACTAGATGAGCTCAACAGATTTTATTTGTCAGAAAAAATACAGAATAGACATGATGATAGATCAGTAGAAATTATGCAATATGAAAACAGAGGAAAAGAAAAAAACAAATACTGACAGAGCCATGAAGAAACATAGGACACATTAAATACATCAACTATTGTGTAATGGGAAGATCAGAAGGACAGAAGAGGGAAAAAGGATCACGCAAAATACTCGAACTATAATAGCCGACAACTCCCCAAATGTATTGTAAAGTGTTAACTATAATCTAAGAGGCTCCATGAACTCTAAATTTACATATGGGTGTAAAATAAACAGAACACTGAAAGACAAAGGGAGAGAAATCTTGAAAGCAGCAAAAGAAAAACAATCTTTCATTTACAAAGGAATCTCAATAATATTAACAGCTGACTGCTCATCACAAAATAGTGGGATGGTGTCTCAGTCAGGGTATTCCAGAGAAACAGTACCAAAAAGATACCTATATTATGAGATTTATTTTAAGAAATTGGTTCACATGATGGTAGAGGCTGGAAAATCTGAACCTGTAGGGCAGCCTGGAAGGTGGAAACTCATGCAGGAGTTGATGCTGCAGTCAGGAGGGAGAATTTCTTCTCTGGAAAAACTTCTCTGGAGGCCTTAAATGGACTGATGAGGCCCACCCCACATTTTTTAGTGTAATCTCCTTTACTTAAAATCAATTGATTGTAGTACCTTCTACAATACCTTCATGGCAATACCTAGATTAGTGTTTGATTAAATAACTGAATACTATCATCTAGTCAATTTGACACATAAGATTAACCATCTCAGATGACATATTCAAAGAGCTGGGAAAAAAACACTGTCAAGTAAGACTCTTACATCCAGCCAAATTCTCACTTAAACCCAAAGGTGAAATAGGAATGATTTCAGATAAGCAAAAACTGAATAAATTTATTGCTAGCAGACCTGTCCTACAAGAAATATTAAAGGAAGCTCTTCAGTTAAAAACAGTTGACTCCACATAGTAATTCAAATTCATATCAAAGTGCTAACCTAGATAATTATGCAGGCAATTGTGTAAGATAGTATAAGTGTATATTCCTTCTCTTATTTCCTCTTAATTGATTTAAAAAGCTATTGCCTAGGTTGAAAAAAAATAAAAAGCTAACTATATATATATAATTGTATTGTTAGGTCTATAACATATAGAAATGTAATATATTATACAAAAACAGCATAAAAGAGGCAGGTAGGAACATACAGTAACTTGAATTCACAAAAGAAATGAAGAGAAAGAGAAAGGGTAAATAAGAGAGTTAGTATAACAATATTTATAAATATATGCATGCTTCTCCTTTATTCTCTTACCTTTAAAAGATTTAAAATTAAATGTCATAATTATAGCAATATATTCTGGGGTTTGTAACATGCACATGTAATATGTATAGCGATAATAGCACAAAAAGATAGGGATAGAGCTATCTAAAGCTTCCATATCTTACTGGAATTAGGTTAGTATAAATCTCAAATAAATTAAATGTACAGTCAATTCTCATTATTACTGGTAATGTTCCATAAAGTCATTGTGCACACTGAATTACTGTGCTGAGCTGTTACCCCTAGGTGAAATAAAGGGTTAGATTTCCGAAAGCCTCTGGTCACAACATTTTATCAATCAATTAACACATAAACTGCTATATATATATGTTTCTGCATCAAGACACCAATATCTTTTGCTTCCTCCTTAAATTTGCATAGTAATTCCTATTGTTAGTTTTGTCAGTCTTTAGACACCTCTATCTAATACCTCCATCCAGAATCAATATCATCTTCTTCAGAATATTTTAGAGCAACATTTTTAAAAAGCCTCTGTCTTAGTTTCCCAGCTGCTTCAACAAATACCACACCATGCTTCGGCTTTGTCAATGAGAATTTACTGTCGCATGGTTCCAGAGCCTAGAGGGCTTGCTTCCTTCTTGGGCCAGTAGCATTCTGGCTGGCTGGCAATCCTTGTGCTCCTTGGATTTCCTATTAAATGGTGATAGCCTTTCCTTTCTCTTCCAAGTTCTTGACTTCCTTTGGGCTTCTGCCTCCTCCCTGAGGATTTCTCTTTTATAAGGAAGGCATTCAGTTATAGAATTAAGACCCTTCCTGATTCGGTTGGTCACACCTCAACTAAAAATAACATCTTCAAAGATCCTATTCACAATGGTTTCAGACCCATAGGAACAGGGTTAAGATTAAGAGCATGTTTTTCAAAAATAGGGGGAACAAAGGTTAAAATACATTGGGTAGATGTAAATACTAGTGGTCAATGAGAGGGAGGGGCAAGGAATATGGTATGTATGAGTTTTTTCTTTTTATTTCTTTTTCTGGAGCAATGCAAATGTTCTAAAAAATGATCATGGTGATGAATATGTGATGATATTGTAAGCCATTGATTGTATGCTATATATGGAATGTTTATATGTTAAGAATGTTCATGTTTGCGTGTTGTTTTGGTTTGTCAATAGAAAACTTTGTATTTAGGAAATCAAAAAAAAAAAAAAGAACATGTTTTTTCCCTGGAATATCTAATTCAACCTACCACAGTTTTTGAACGCCAAATTGAAGCAAGTTTAATTATAAATCATGTGGTGGGGTAAGAGCGGGGGAGAGGTAATTGGAGTTCATTAAATAAGACATTGATTTATTAATATTGAACTCATAACCAACAGCGCTGTAATTTATACCTGAATGAAGCTTACCTATTACAGGTATTTTCCTCCATGAAGCATATCACAGCCTTCTTGTGCTTGGGAACACCAGACAACAGTTTGGCACTGAACTTGGGAACCAAGTTTCATTGAAATCACCAATGAAAAGCAAAAAAAAAAAAAAAAAAAAAAAAAAAAAAAAAAAAAATGCGCTAGACTTACCACAGAAAGGACCCTTTTTATTACATGAGGGCTGGAACCAGAGCATTGCTTTGTTGGACCTAAGCTAGAAACATGCTTATCAGGAAATTCAACTTTTCTTGCCACTCTGTGCATATCCGCAAATGAATGAAAAATGTGGGTATTAATTTTGTGGTTACAAATATCTTTCAGCAGGTAGACAAATTCACAAATATGGAAACTGCAAAAAATATTGCAAGTCCTAGAGCAACCACTAGGAAAAAACAACTTAAAAATATAGTTAAAAATCATTAAAGTACTTAAATTTTTGTGCTAGAAAATATTCACTTCAGTCTAAAGAAAGCAGTAAAGGAGGAATGTGGAACAAAAAAGACATGAGGCATGGAAAACAAAAAGTAAAATGGTAGACATGAATCCAACTACCTAAATAATAAAATTAAATGTGAATTGATTGAAAAATCCAGTCAAAAGGCAGAGATTGACAGACTGCAATAAAAAATACAGTCCAATATGTGCTGTATAAAGAGAGTCATGAGTTTCAAAGGAACAACTCAGTTGAAAGTAAAAGGATAGAAATATATATTGTGCTAACAGCAACTATAAGAAAAGTGTTCAGGCTATACTAATACATGACAGAACAGTCTTTAACAAAACCTGCTCTGAGAGATTAAAAAGAACACTTTATAATGATGAAGGATCAACTAAACAATTATAAACATTTATACAAGTAATAAGACAGCCATAAAACAAAAGCCAAAAATGCAGAAAAACTGACAGAATTGAACTGAGAAATAGACAATTCAACAATGGTAATTGGAGACTTCAATACACCATTTACAATGATTGATAGAACAACTAGGCAGAAGATTAACAAGGCTATGGGCGCCATGGGCGCCATTACTACCTCACAGGCATCTACAGAACTCTCCACCCAAGTTTCACCTCATAAGCACCTGGACTATCTCCAGAATAAGCTATAGACCCAGGCCATAAAAGAAGTCCTAATGATTTAAAATGACTGAAACTATATAAAATGTTTTCTCCAATCAAAATAGAATTGAATTATGAACCAATAACATAGGCAATTTGGGAAATTCACAAATATGTGGAAATTACACGAAACACTGCTAATTAACCAATGGGTCAAAAAAGAACTCAAAAAAGGAAATTGGAAAATACTTTCAGATCAATGAGAACAAAGACAACATACCAAAGCTTATAGTATGCATCTCTTATAACTGTAAAAACCTATATTAAAAAGAACAAAGATCTCAAATCAATAACCTAAGCTTCCACCTTAAGAAACTAGTGAAAGAAGAGAAAATTAAATTTCAAACAGGAGGAACGAAAGAAATAATAAAGATTAGCGTGGATTAGAGTGAAAGTAGCAAAATGAGAGAAAAATCAAAGTTGACTTTGTGAGATCAACAAAACTGACAAGTTTTTAACTAGAATGTTCAATAAAAAAAGAGAAAACTCGAATTAGTAAAATCAGGGATAAAAGAGGGAGCATCATGGCTGATACTTCAAAAATAAAAACAATTATAAGGGAATACTGCAAACAACTATATGCCTACACTTAGATAACTCACATAAAAGTGGCAAATTCCTAGAAAGACACACTACTGGAACTGGCTCAAAGGAAATAAGAAATCCAAATAGACCTATAACAAATGAAGAGCTTGAATTAGTAATTTTCAATACAGTCACAATAAAAACCCAGGCCCAGATGGCTGTGTTAATGAATTTTACCAAACATTTAAAGAAGAGGTTACACCAATCATTCACAAATGCCTCTAAAAATAAAAAAGGAGTAACATTTTCCAACTTAACTGAGTCAAATATTATACTAAAATCAAAACCAGATAAAAACATTGCAATAAAAGAAAGTTACAGGTCAACATTTCCTATGAATGTAGAGACAAAAATCCCCAACAAAATACTAGCAAACAGAATTCATCAGTGTATATAGATTATACATCATGACCAAGGAAGATTTTTTCCCAAGAATGCAAGGTCAGGTAACATCTGAAAATCAGTTAATGCAATACGCAATATTTATAGAAAAAAGGACCAACATTTCATGCAACCTTGCATGATAAAACATTCAACAAACTAGAAATAGGAGAGAACTTCTACTTGATAAAGAGCATGTTTAAAAAAACTATAGCTAGCATCATATTTAATTGTGAAAGAATGAAAGTTTCTTCCATATATAGGGAAAAAGCTAGCAGAATTGCTATAGCTTGCAGTGGAGTTGCTGAGTCATATGGCATATCTATGTTTAAATTTTTGAGGTATGGTCAACTGCATTAAAAAAATGGCTACACCATTTTACATTCCCACTTGCAATGTATAAGGATTCCTTTTTCTTTACTTGCTTGCCAACACTATTGATAGTAGTCTTTTTTTTAAAATTATTATTCTCATTATAGTAGATATGAACTTGAATTTCATCTTGGTGATGACTTGCATTACCCTAATGGTTAATAATATTGAGCACCTTTCATATGCTTATTGGCTATTTGCGTATCTTTTGGAGAAATATCTATTCAGATCCTATAACCATTTTTAATTGTTATTTATCTGTTTGTTATTGAGTTGGAGAAGTTCTTTATATATTGTTATATATTCTCATCTATTCTTTACACGAGTCTCCTATCAGATATGATTCACAAATATTTTCTCTCTCTTTTGCTTATCTTTTTACTTATACAAATTAATACTATAATTTGCAATAAAATTATTAACTTTGATGAAGTCCAATTTTCTGTATTTTTCTATTATTGCTTTTGTTGTCATATATAAAAAACTATTGCCTAACTCCTTTTTCTTTTGAATATTGATAAATAGCAAATAATGATTTGGGGCTAGTTAGAGTAAATAATCAAAGTGGAGGGAGTAAATGGTTTTTTTGCATTAACTAAGTAAAATTTAGTTGTAGGACTCATCAGTAATATTACTCTAAGGAGGAAAAAATTGGATAAAGAAAGGCCTAGGGAAAAACCAAATAAAATTAAAACAAAGAAATAAAAATACATACTAGGAAATAATTATCTATAAGAGTTTGGCCTAAAATAATACTAAAAAATAGAGGTGACAATATCAAGAATAAAATGTAGAGAATTCATCTAATAATTCATAAAAAAATTGTTTAACCTAATTTGGACAAAGAAACCAAATGATTGAAATGTTTTATTTATGAACTGGCCATCTGATACATAAAGTAGTGTTTATACCACCCAAAATATTTTAGGGGAATAAAATACAATAATTAATGGGCAACAAATAAAATTGACTTGGATAATTATTTTCCTTGGAGACCCTTTTTTATAATCAGCTCATCAAATTAACCAGTTGATTTACAGTCTGCAAAAACTAAACTAAAACTGACACCTGGTCTCATACTACAGACATTTAATTAAGTAATGTTATTATTCTTGTGTTCTTCCTTTTTATGTCTTGAGGAAAAAAAGGAAAACATTGATGTAGGAATAAGAAAAATATTAATATAGCTATTACATAATTTCTTATATGGGAAAAGGAAGGAGAATCAATTAGAGTTGTGAATATTTAGGGTCATCTCATTCGGGCTTAGTGAAAATTTTCACACATATATACAAAGTAATGCCACCACCACATAATTTTAAAAGCTCAGATATGGATATTTAAAAGGTAGAGAGAAAAAAAAAAGATAAAGCTATTTTGAGTCCCACAATGGAATAAATTGTCATGGTACAGTGCAAACTAATCAGAGCATACCCAATGCTGTGAGGTTGCTGCTATAAATACACACAGATCCACACATGCTCAGATTTGATGGTTGCCCTTCAAAATGATGTAGTGTGCTGCACTTTATGTCCATGTGTCTCCTGAATGTCACTACCTTTCAGAGGTTCAGGCAAATTTCCTACCTCAGGATTTCTAAAGAAATAAGCATTTGCTTTCCTCTTTTCTCTGGACCCCTAAGTGTATACACATATGCACACGCACATATGTACACATATACATACAATATGTATGTACATATACATTTACACACACGCACACTTATATATATATATACGTCCTGTTTTCACATAAATTTTCCTGTCACCTAGACTTCTTTCAATAGTGACATAAGGCAATGAGATGAAAAAAAATACAAAACAAGAAAATGAGACCTTAACAAAAAGCTAAAGATCACTTCTTCCTAGAGGAAAACTCATTTTCTCACCTAGACCACAGGTTGCAAAAAGGTGATGCCCAAGCTTAATCTGTCCTCAAAATGTGTCTCTTTTCCTTTTTTATTTTTTCTTTTGGTTGAAAATGTTCTGAGTTGGTTTCCAACATTTCAAAGTATAAAGTTTCACAAAAAAATCCACATTCCTGGCATCTCTTAAAAAAACGGAAGACCTGGGAACAGAAAGCTAAAGTCCCATAGGGCTTCCATCAGCTAGCTAGCTCTCGACAGGAGCCCCTTTCATGAGGCCCAAGCCTCTCCTCCAGTTTACTCCTGAGTCCTTCCTTTCCACCTCACTCAATTAGAGTTTCAGTGTGACCTTCCTGAGCATTTGGGTTTGCATCCTTGTTTCAAACCCAAATGAACTGCTTTCCTCTGTTTTAAAGCCAGCATTCAGCTAAAATCAATTCAAACCTAGAAGCAGTCTATTCTTGAGAAATGAAAAGAAATTTTGTAATATTGCTTTCATATTTACTATGCAATCAGTGATTTACTATGCAATCAGTTTAGTAATCTAAACATGTCTAGAGCTTCTTTAGAATCTTGTTCAGGAAGGAATAACGCAAAGCTGTTCTTGTTTTCATATGAATGGTTGAAACAGAGTTTCCGTTTAACATATTGGGCAAAATGAGGAAAGTAATATGTACAGAATGACAAAACAAAGGAGTAGCTATGTAAACACCAATAAAAAGTAATGAAAAACAAAAATGCTGCAGTTCTTCAGTGATCACAAAGGCCAGTGGTATTTTACAATGATTTGGAACAACAGTTAAAAAAACTTCCTTTGTGGTCACTGTAGCAACAGGCTTCAGTATTCATTTTCCTCTATGAATTAACAACAACAACAACAGAAGAATAGGAAAGAGTTTTGCTCTTTCCATGTACACTTTGAAATCACATGGACGGAAATCACATGATCTAATAGAGAACAATGATCTCGGTAAAACTGAAAAACTGAACCCAAATGAAAATCCGCTTTTGATGCAATATAGTTTTAAAGGAACTGCAAGCTATAAAGTTGAAAATTCCTCTGTCTATGAAACATATTTTTGGCATTGAAGATAAACTCTAGATACCAGGAAAATCACTGAAAGATAGGACAGTTAAAGACCCTAAGCTGTCCTTGGAAGCTTTATAACATCAACCTTTTACAAAGTTTTGATCTAAAACTAGGTAAACCTCTTGAGGTAGAGATTTCATTGAAACTGTAAAGGAAAGCAAAATGAAATGCAGGATAGGTGCTAATCCAGCACAACTGGGATTGAAGCTCAGTGACCTTTACTCCTGAAGGTCCCAAGGATGCATGGCTGTGGGCCTCACCACATATAATGCATTTGATACTTGAATGTATATCATGAAGCAATATTGCCTTAGAAAAGCTTACAAGTAAAACCCAACAATGGTCACTGGAATGGATTCTAAAAGATTTTTTCCCCTTTGATGTCGTAAACATATATCTTTGCTTGCTTCATTCTTTTGTCACTTAACTTCTAGGCTTCCAAAGAATTCCTTTGTTAAATTAATATAGAGATGATAAAAACTTTCACATGAACTGAAACTTTAAAAGGATGTGGACAATTGATCAATAACTTTACACATGACCAAGGGCATAAACAAAAGAAGCAGGCTGGAACTATCAGAATTATGCACAGCTGGCTGAAATTCCAGATAACCTGTTTAATATCTACAAACAACAACAGCCAAAAATAGTTTTTAAATTACTGTCCAATCAAGAAGCCCAACAAGGAATGCATAAGCTGGCTATTGATAATAGACAGGTAACAGAGGATGACAAACTACTCATTCAACTCCTTCTTACTTTCATCTAGGAAAAAGATCTTCAGATTTTTGACCAATAATATCAGGTGATAGGAAAAAGGAATTGTTGACCAGATAAGTCAAGGTTCAGGAAGAAAGCACAGGACTCGGATTAATTTATATCAGGAAGTTGCACATAAGTTCACAACCAATTAAACTTGAACATGAACAGAGATATGAAAAATGAGATTGGTGGCAAAAGACTGGAAATGGACAAACTCCAAATCTTCCAAAAAGAAAAATGTGGAAATTCAGGTGCATCAATTTAACATCAATTAGAAAGTAAATAACTTTCAAAAAGTGTATGGTGATCATTAATAATAGATATGTATAATTGAAGTATAAGACAGTGAGAAGAATATCAAAGAATCTCAAGCAAACAACTTCAGCTTCTCTACAAGATATAATTACTAAGTTGGTATTTCAGAAAAAAATATCTTAGAAGACTTGATTTCTCAAACCTTTGACAAAATCTCCTGTGAATTCTCTAAAGAAACTTGACAATTCAATACATCATATGATATGGATATAATAATAAATGAAAGTAATCACAAGTGAAAGTAATTGGCAAAAGGACTGCAAACAGTATTTAGTGTCTCTAATATCTATAAATTATCATGCCAAATGCAGCCAGTAAAGAGCGTGAACTTGAGATTGTAAAGTAATAATGTGAATATGACAGCATGGGTAAATTGATTCAGTAGCATTCCATAACAAAACTAACTCAACCAAGAGTCATTAAATTCCAAAGATTAAGACATATTAAGAAGAGAAGCAGAGAAGCCGTGTTTATCTAAAAAATTGCCTATGTGGAAATGCACAAACTTGAAGCCTAATCATGCCTGGAAAAATTTGGGGTGAAGAAATGGAGACAGGGAAACAAAACCAATACAGCTGTGTATATGCACCAAAGATGACCCAAAAAAGAG
Source organism: Myrmecophaga tridactyla (assembly GCA_004026745.1). NCBI lineage: Eukaryota > Metazoa > Chordata > Mammalia > Pilosa > Myrmecophagidae > Myrmecophaga > Myrmecophaga tridactyla. The sequence goes on from PVIY010013140.1 coordinate 14,644, forward strand.
AGGAAATGGGCGGTGTGGATTGGTGCAGGTACTCAGCCTGATAGAGAGTTGAATGTGGCCTCATCTCTCTGGACAGCTCTACAAATTTTTGTTTAATTAAAAAATAGCACATTCAAAAAGTTATTTTCACTTTACAAAAAAAGAAAGAAAGAAAGACAAGGAGAGCTGTTACTCCAGATTTCATGTTTACCATTGTAGAAGAACAGGTTGGTTTAATTGAAATGACAAAAAGATCCTGGCTGGGGGCGGGTGGAGAATGTGGTTACTTCAAAGTAAAGTGCATGACACCTATTTAGTGTTTAACCCTGCTAACTTTTCTTTTTAGTTTTATTCTCAATCTTAAATTCTTTTCATCCTGTTTTTAAAAAAACATTTCCTAGGCATTTATAATAATCAAAGTTTAACTCTTCATCCAAAACACATCCTTTTGCTTTTCACTAATGTGCACCCATGTTAAGACTCATGAGTGGAAAGAGAAGACACTCTTAAAAAGTCTAAAGGAAAAAACAATGCTTTTTGTTGTGATTTGTTTTAGCAGAAATAGCATAAACTCACCTGTACTGACTGCATTAGTAGTAGCTGCCATATAACAAATAATCTCCAACATATCAGTAACTTACAAATAGGTGCATTTTTCTCATGCACAGAAGGGTCAATCATTAGAGGTTGGGGGTACAGCAGGTTGTTTATGGGGTTAAAAGAAAGCTCTGCTGCATGCAATAATTCAGGGCACCAGCTGATGGCGGCTCTGTTATCTTCATCTTGTGGTTTCCAAGATTGCTCTGACTTGGCCATGGGAGATTTTATGGGCTAGTTCTGGAAGTGACGCAGTGCTCAAATCCCATGGGCTGCAGTTGTATGGCCACACCTAGTGCAATGGGAACTTGGATTTAAAAACACCATCTGGGCGATTACTTCCCAGCAACAACTCAAAACCACAGATGGGACACCAATCTTTGATGGAAACCCATTCATCTCTGTCATACTTATACAGAATTATTTTGGTATAAGCCACTCAAAATCCATTAGTATAAAGCTAATGCTTTTCTTTTTTGACACTTATCACTGTTTCTTCTCTGAACAGAGGAATTTGTCTGATATTTGGGAGAGCCATTGAAAAACACTAATTCATTATATTTGATGAAGGGAAATTGTCTTTAATGACTTCAATGCTACTGAATCAAACAATATCAAACATTTGAAATATTTTCTCATTGAGTTCTAGAATTTTAGAACTAGAAGAAACCTTGAGAATATTTAATCCAACCCTATTTCTAACGAAAGAATGACATGCTGCATATTATGTTGGTGAGGTTATAAATAAATTGTTTAGTACAGAAATATACAAAGCTAGCATTTTCTCATTCCTAAATGAAACCCATGTAACAAGCTAGGGACTCACTCTGACCCTGTGAAGTGTGGAAAGGTACAATGATAATTTTACAGCTTGCCTTATGTGCCTGTGTTATTTGATTTATGTGTTACACCCACCTCCTATGACGCCGTTCGAATTCATAAATCTGAGGAAAAGAACAGGGATCCATAACTCAAAGAGGATGAGATGGGCTGAACCCTGAGGCTGAGAATGTACTGTGGAATTGGAGCTCAGTTCCCTCATGAATACCCATGGGTATCAAAGTTGCTAAAGGTTAGGCATTTATCACAAAGAGTCCCCATCAAGACATGTGGCAGGTTCCAAGAACAGATTTTTTTTTTGTCTCCACACTGTTGTATAACCCACATAAAAGGTTTTCAGTTGTTATTATTTTGGTTTGTTTTGATCTAATAAGTGTGGTGCAATTCAGTTTTCTATTAGTGCTTCCTTTCACATAACACATACCTACTTGTGAGGTCCAACTATGTACAAGATGTTGTCCCATATAGGTTTTATGTGGGGAGAAAAAAAATTAGAAGCTACTGAAAATAAGCTTTCAAATTTATCATCTACTAAAAGATATGACAGAGCTCAACAAAAATAATGACATATATTAGCAGTTTAAGAAAAGGACTCCTGGAATATAGAATACTCAGAATTACAGAAATTCAGCAGAGAGAGAGTTCAGTGAGGATAAGATTTTGAAGGAGATCACAGGGAAGGCATATGCAAACTAGCCTGTAAAGGCAAAAGGGACAAGGAAGTTTCCAGACTATAGGACGGGCATTCACAGTGGGTGGGAAAGCAGAAGCTTGCATCATGTCCTATAAGTAAGGTAATAAATATGTAGAAATTGCAACCAAGTTGACTTATATGTATAGAGTAGTCCAAATCTTATAACTTTTCCAGTCTTTGGGATGCCTTTAGTTTGGATGCAATATAAGTACATTTGTTTCTCCATGTTTAGTGCAACTAGAAGTATGAGATTTGTGTATGATAATTCGTTTTATTGTCAGAGATAAACCCTTATCTCTGGCCAGTTGCAAACAGATGTTGCTGATTTTAAGAATATGAAGATTAGGTACATTCATCATTAGTTCATTCAATAAGTAATTTGAACATTAAATATTTATTAAGCTTTTATTCTCTGCCAGGCATTATTCTGGTGGTAGGTACATAATAGTGGGGATAGATGCAGTTCTCACCATCTTGAGACTTTTGGTTACTGATATGTCTATCATCAATGCTATTAAATTATGGAAAGTACTATAATGAGAAAAACACATATTCTTTCAGGACAAACAGAAAAATAATTTGGCCTAGTCTCCTGGAGGTCAGAAAGACTTTCTGTAGGAAAATATTTAAATAGAAATAAGGAAGCTATAAAGGAAGGCACCAAATGAAGAGGAGGAGGGAGTGTGTCTTAGGCAGAGAAAACAACAATAAAAGCACATGTGCCAGTTCTCGGAAGTTCCATAAAGAAGCCTCCTGCCCTAGGTAAGGTAACACATAATCCAGTAATCCTCAAACTATAATCAGAGAGACTTCAAGGTCAAAATTATTTTCATAATAATACTAAAATGCCTTTTTTCATTCTCATTTTCTCATGAGAAGCTATATAACGTGATATCATAATAGTGAATCTTGAAGCAAATATGTGAATCCAGCTGTCTCTATTGGGCTAGACATTAGAAAGATTTGCTAAAATGTAAAACAATGCCACCGTTCTCACTGATTGTTTTTGGGAACAGCAGTTTAAAAAAAAATGTTGTTTACATAAAAATATAATGTGTTATTTTTATGTTTAAATGAATTAATAAACACATATTTTAAATTTTTCTTAGTTTAATTCTAATATATAAATGCTGAGGGATATAAACAAACCTCTTTGGGGTACTAAATAATTTTTAATAGGGTAAAGGAGTCCTGAGACCAAAAGCTTAAGAACCATTGAAATAATCTAGAATTCCATTATGGGTTTTTAATAATTAAGCATTATATGTTTGCAACTTCAAAAAAAAAAAATCTAGCATCCAAATGGGGTAAAAGTGTAACTTAATCAGACAGCAAAGTGACAATATACCCCAGATTGCCTAGGACCATTCCAGTTTATACATGTCTTCCTTACATATATTAAAAATAGCTTTCGAATTCACCTTCCAAATGTCCTGGTTTGGACAATCATCTGTGTGGCTGTCCTGGTTAATTAATCTGATAATTAATCTATGTGTTACACCCACATATCAGATTAATTATTGGTAGTCTTGTCCTACGTCCCTCTAGGCATGCCATCACACAGAGCTCCAGGACCCAAAGTTCTGTGGGAAAATGGTTAAGTGACGCCTTGTGGGGAAAATATGTCAGACCATCACTAATAGACTGGTTGAAAGAAGCAAGGGTAAACTTGCCTTTAATTTCATCTCATGTTTTTTGTTAATTCATTTTTGTCTCAGAGCACGGCATCACGTGTTTATACGTCCAGGCTCAGAGGACAGTGCTATTAACCCCCGTTTAGAAGAAAGATTTTGAGAGTACACTGTGTTAACTCCAGTAGTTACCAGGACAGCTGAGGAATAAAATCCTTCCTTTTAAGTAACTTCAGCCTTTGAGGGAATGTTGAGAGGAACAGATAATTCCTGTGCTGTGTTTAACGGAAGGGCACTCCAATAGTGTGGAGCTTATTGTGAAAACGGGAGGAAATTGTACATTCACATGGAAATAAGGTCATTGTCTGAGCAGATTTCTTCAACCATTTTTTTAAAAAACAAAGTTGCCTAATTCATCAGAAGGAAAAGATAGTTAACATTTCCAGAACTAGGGTGCACAATCTATAATGACATACATCACTCAGTTGTAACTGAAGATTTTGAGACAAGGTTCATCCTTTTGAAATATCTGCCAACAAGTAACATGGGTGTGTTATTGATTCACTTGGTGTATGTTTTAAGAAACAACCAAAACATTACAGGCAGAATAAGGGAGAAAGAAACAGACAGGGAGAAAGGGGAAAATAATGAAAGAGCAAGAGAGAGAGTGTTGTCCTTATGGGAAGCTCTACCTTTATTTCTTGGACACATCAAGGGCATCAAGCCAAGGGCTGTGATGTTATTCTAGACAATTTTACTGACATCAAATAAGGAGACCAAGTTATGATGAAATTACAACCAGAAGCCAAGCACAAGGGAAGCCATTAACAATTTAACATGAGGGAATCTGGATTCCACTTGTCAAAGAGAATATTAGAGCACTATTTGATATAAAATGCAACTATCACAGCACAGAAGGTTGGATACCTCAGCTGGGTTTTCCTTGAACTCATTGCCTTATAAATTTAAACACAGACCTGGGTGTTGAGAGTAGTACATTTTATGACAAAGCAAAAAAAAAAAGTCAAATGAATAGGATGAGTGGACACTTACCTTCCATGCGGTGGCTTGGCAAGAGCAAAATCCACAGGGAGCAAGAAGAGGTGAAAGTGGACTGGAGGAAAACATCAGAGAATTTGAGATCTGCACACACATGAAGTCAAATCCTAGCTGGGCTGCTTCCTGTCCCTGGGATCTTGATGTATTTTCATCCTCTAGCATTCTAATTTGCTTCATCTTAAAGTGAGACTAATGATATCCACTTTATAAGAATGGTGTCAGAACTAGTGAGCAAAACATGTAAAGTGCCTGATAGGGGGTGGGGATTCATTAAAAGTTATTCAGGTTTCCTTTCCTTCCCTCAGTTCTAATACTAATCTTTCTCTCTCACTCTCTTTCCTTCTCCTTCCAACTTTAATTTTTTTCTTCTTTTCTTTCTTTTTTTAATATGTTTTGTTTGGAATGTCTTTATTCATAGAAAAGTTGCAAAGATAGTACAGACAGTCCCATATACCCATCACCCAGTTTCCCACCGTTTTTGTGGATGAGGGAAGTAGATTTCCTACCTTTCTGTAAGCATTTATTATGCCCAAAGAGGGGAGCCCAGTCTCCCTCGGCAGCCGCTGTCCTTGTGGACGCTGCTTAGCACCTTGCACTTCTCTTGGCAAGGATGTGTGCCCCATTTTTCTTGATGAATTTGAGGGCCACCTTCTCCTTGGAGATCTTGAGCAACTCCATGTCACGCTGCTGGTAAGGGGTGACAGCCCTGCCTGGTGAGGAGCTAGCGTGGGTGGGGGTGGGGTGGCGGTGTCTGTGCCTTGGCTCTCTCACCTACCGGTCATGTAAATGACCAGCGCTGAGACCCCCGCCTCCCTTACCTCGACGGTGGGGTAGGGCAGAGTCGGGGCTGCACTCTTCAAGAGCTGCCGCAGGAAAGGGCCACCTGACTCTTTTAAACACATTTCTTTCTGGTTGTTTCATTAGAATCCATGTTCCAGGTATCTTGCAAAGGAATTAGTTGTATCCTAGTATAAAGTTGCATCAGTTCAATTTGCACCTTCTTCATCCATTCAATACACAATTGATGAAAGCTAAATGATTACCTTAGAGCAGACAATTATTAAATTATCTGGGGCTGAATATGATTGTTGACTTTCTTTCTGGTTGTAAAAACCCAGCCCTGGTGGTTCAAATAATTGGAAATTATTTCAAAGAGCTATCATTAGGCTATAGAGTTTAAAAGGCATGGGGATAGAAGATTTAGTTGAAACATTTCATCATGGGTTTATGCATGGATCTGTTGTAATTCATGGGCCTAGGCAATAGAATGAGGAAGCAGCCTTCTTTGTTTCCATCTTCCATCTCCTTTCTGGGTTTTTTTCACTGCTGCTTGCAAACATCCTCACAATCCCTCAGAGGTTTTCATGTAGGTTTTTCACTGAGCCTTTCCTTCCCCTGAGAATGTCCAATGTTCCAAAAATAGTCACAATGGCCTTTCCAATAGCAAAATACCAAACACGTCAGGGAAAGAAAATGAGTTCAGATGCAATAATTCACAGGAACCATAACAAATATCTAGCTTAATAACTTTTTCTTCCCCAGGACATTTACATTTTAAGTGAGGGAGCTTTATAGTTAAACAAAAAATACTATCATACCCAAGAATGGACCTTCAACTTTGGAAGTGCTGTGGCAGGGAGATAGGCAGAGATCTGCAAGCACAATCATTCCTGATACTTCTCAATTTGAGGTCTGCTATGTAGACACTATGTAAAGTGTCTTCTGATACTATGAAATCCCATCAATTCACTACATTTAAAAGTGCCATGAATAAAGAAAAACAGGCTATGAGGCAGGAGTGGAGGACACAGGGAAGGAGGTGGCAAGAAGGGAGATCGGATATCTAACAGAGGACTTCTGTATCATTTTGAGAATGTGCTGTTTTCAGGCCATCTTCATCTTAACATGAAGATTAAAACTGTGTGGTTGCTGACATGCATCCAATGCCATTTAAGCTCCCAAGAGCCAAACCAATGAAAGGCAAAAAGCTCATCTAAAGAAGTTTTGAAAAAGGATCTTGTTTAGTCCATTGTTAGCTTTTCCTGTGGCTGTAGACCTTGGTACAACACTTCTGAAGAAAAAAAATAATGAAGTGCAATGCTAAAGGCTAGAAAATGAAGAATGATTTGAAGATGTGAAAGGCTTGGGAAAAACATAAAAAGTAGTGACAGAAGTTTATTTCATTCCCATCATGAGATCTGGCAATGGTTATATTGCTTATTGCCTTCAGTTACCAAGGCCACAAACCATTATTTTCAGAGGCTCATTGCCCTGTATGAGCATCAAGATTTGATGGGAAGATAAAGGGGATGTGAGGGAAAAAAAATTGCCTGGCCATTCTTCTTAATAGATTTTCCTTTTCCCTTCTTCAGGAGAGGTTAGCTAGAATAAGGAAACTCTTGGTAAATACTAATACTAATAACAATAAAATTGACCATCATAATCAAATTTTTGCTAGAACATTGCACTCAAATCAGATCCCTTTATCCTTTTCCTTCCTTTTTTCCAGCTTCAAAGTCATGACATGTGCTAAAAAATTCTGTGAAAGTACTACTACCTTGCCTAGTGATGAAACTTCTTATTAAAATGTGGTTACATACACAAAAGTAATCTTATTGACAGAAAAAAAATTCAACAGAGGAGCTATAGTGTTCACAGACAATACAATTTAAATTATGTAATGAAATTGTAAACATGTAAAATAAATAAATAATGTAAAATAAATGAGGCAAAAACGTATTCTGAGATGTTAACCAGAGGCTCATGAATCAAGCTTAGGTTTACTGAGGCAAGATGAATGCTCTCGTACATGCACAGTATAATTTTCCATTTCTTCCTTTATCATTCTAACTGGTTTTTCAAGTGCGTCAGCAGAATGGTGTTTTTACCGAGACTTAAGACCAGAAATTTCTTCTTCTAACCACTGACAAGCAATGCTAGCAAAACTATCAGGAATGTTAAAGATTTGGGGCACAGTCTAATAGATAAGCTGAGAGTTCGTTATTCTCATATGGATGTGCTAATGCAATTTGGTGTTTGTTCTGTATGAATTGCGCTTTCCTGCTTGGTACGCATTTGCTCCTGCACATGCAGCAAGCATTTCAGGCTTTAATTTGGCTCTCAAACCTGGCTCTGCAGGCAAAACGCCATTAGGCAGAGTGAGGTATGAAGAAAAGGCAGACAGAGAAGCCAAGAGATGTGGTCCAGCCTCTGACTTCTGTTCCTGAGGCATAGTTACTACCAAATTATGCTATCAAGATTGTTCATTTCCTACATGACCTGAGTTTTATGCTACATGAGGAAAAGGAAAGGAGCATTTGAATGGCTTGCGGTACAACGTTCCCACTGTCTGCATAATGACGGAGCTATTCATTACTTCTATCGTCCTCTCTGAGAGCTGAGATGTGCAAGAAAGCACAGTCTGTGTCTAAGCCAAATGCTGTTTCAAATGCCATATTTGGCTTGTATGTCTTTAAATGAGATTAGATTACTTTGAATGCATTATTTCTCATTCTGTTCATTTTCATCTCTTCCCGATGCCTCCGTGAAGATGTTTCCTATCTATTTGGCAAAGCAGTTAAATCAAATGGACTCTGCCACAGAAAATGGACACTGAAACTTGAAGGGTTAAACAAGCTTCAGAAATGCTAAGTTGTTTTATTTATTTTGGTCCCTAGAAACTGTATGCCTGAACAATTCCTAGGCTGTTAGGGTTACCATGGTAATTATTATTCTTAAATGGAGAGATTTATTTGTGAAGCAAAAAGCTCAACAAACTTGTTGCCGGAATTTCTGTCAGAACTAGCTGCAGCCAACTTTAAAGAGGAATGAACTTTTGGAAGACTAGAATAATGCAGATCAATCTTTGTCAGGGTATGGTATAGGCATGCAGCAGAGAAAAGAGAAACGAGTGCACTAGGCGTGTTTACAGAGGGCCACATTCATTGGCTGGGCTTTGCAGTTTTTGCCATTTTATGGCAGGCTGAGGTTATGAACAGCTTCAGAAAGAACTGTGTTGTAGGGGAATCAGTTTGCTAGAGCATCTAATGGTCCTTTTTCATTTGGCTGATCAAAATGGTCTTGAAGTAAATTCATTTTAATACAAAGATGACCCCCTCAAACCTTAAATTGAAAAAAAAATTCTTAGAATCATGGTCTAATGAGTCTTTTACTCCTGATTTTGAATGAAAGACCCCTGGCTTGACATGGCAGACTTCTACAAAGAGAGCTTTTGCAGAGTACAAGTGGTGATGCGATGAAGTGAGGACGCTGAGAATAAAAACACTTCTGCACATGTGTAAAGCTTCTATTTGAGATCTACTCTATCCAGTAATAGTGTTATCTTATAAATTTGGGGAAAATTGCAGAAATTGAAAATCAGCTCTTTGTGCTCTCTCTATTAAACCAATTTGTCCCTAAAATCACACATACAGATTTAAAAGCAACCCGAAAATCCCTTCTAGACAGGTGTATCCCTGATCTTTGAAGCTTCTTTCACTCTTTCAATTATCAAAGGGTAATTTTGATTATCAATTAATCAATCAAAGGGTTGATTTCTCTGTTGGTCAAGATTACTGGGCTTCAACCCAGCACAGAGGGGGCAGGATATGGAACATGAACTCTGGAGTCAGCCTGCTTGGGGCAATGCCCTGCTTACATTGGCTATCTGAGCTACTCAGGCAAGTTCTGTACCCTCTGTAAGTCTCGGTTTCATCATTTTAAAATTACTAGATTAATAAGACCACTTTCCTAGAGCTGTTGTGAGAATTAAATGAGTTTATACATGTTGAAAGCTTACAACAAATCCTGGCACTTAGAAAGTGCTATATAAATGTTAGCAGCTTCTCAGGGAATACTGTCTTTTTATGCTTATTATTTTCCATGGCTATCCTCAGATTAAATATATAATAGATGTTTTTTAAAGGAATGACTGCATGAGTCTCTGATCCAATTAAGAAATCCTTTTACATCTTCTGCCATGATTGGTCATCTACCTTCTAGGAGAAAATTCCTAATGGCAAGATCTCCTTAGCATAGCAGTCCGTTTTATTATTGGAAGTTCTACTCCGGAATTCTATTGTCTTCCTGGCAACTCTCTTCTAAGGCCAAAGAAAGCTTTGGGCAGGCTGCATTCTGGGGGAAATGGCTCTTCTTTAAACCTGCCTGTCCTGATTATGACAAGCCTGTGGAACTGGGGCAGGAGAAGCAGTTTGCTTTCTCTCCTCCACATATCAATAGGCAAGTTGCATATACCTGTCTGAATTCAACAATGAGAAGTGAGTTACAGGATTATATATATATGTGTGTGTGTGTGTGTGTGTGTGTGTGTATTTTTTGAGGAGTGATGCTCATTTCATTTGGCAATTTGATCTCTAACCAAATCATCCTGCCTATTTTGTGGGGTTATTTTTTACTATCCCATTTTACAAGAGGTATTTGGAAAAAAAAATACTTCCTTGACATTTCTAAGCCACTGGGATGTTTTTTAAATTTGTTTCCAGAGTATTTAATCTATAAGACATACCAGGCTGAATAATTTATGTAGCAAAACAATGACAACAAGGTCAAAGCAGATGTATGACTTTACAGTGGGGAATATTCATGACATGATGCTATTTGAGATATACTTCTTGAATATTAAAGAGTTTTTCCTAATGTTATGTTCCAATTAAATAAGCAGAAAGGTATAAGAGAGAAAATTGGATTCCTCTTGAATCGGAGAAATTAAGCAAATGCCGGGTAGCAATGATCATATTGCTAATTGAAAATGCCCAACACTGTAGGTCCACATAAAGTTTAGAGACGAAAGCTGAAAATATTTTGACTTGTGACCTAGTCGTGATTTAAACCTTATAGTACCAGATATTCTACATCAGTAGACCAGATACTCATAATCTGATTTATTCAGTGATACATAACCTTAATTATTCATTTTCTGTTACATTTCGCCATAAAAGGAGAGGATCAAAACAACCGAGGTTGCTGCTTAAAGATGGCTAACAAATTGAGAACTTCAGTCAGGCATCACAATCAGTCAGGCACTGCATTAAAATTTATTTTTTTAAAATTCACCAATGGCTTCAATGTAGTTAAGTACAGTGAGTTTTCAACCTTCATTCTATTAGACCTCGCAGTATCATTTGATGCCATAATATTTTTCTCCTTCTTGAAAGTCTTTCTTTACTTGGTGCCCAAGACAAGAAACCTCATCTGGTTTTCTTTTTACTTTCCTGGACACATTTTATGTATCTTTCCTTGGTTCCTTTTCTCCTCCCTGTCCTCTAAATGGAAGGTTTTCCCAAGGCTTTGGGTTTATATGTCTTCTCTTCTCTCTTTACACTCATTCCCTTGATACTCTCCTCCAATCTGAGAGTTTCAAATGCCATCTAGAAGCTGGTAATTTCCAGACCTCTTCCTTGGACTATAGGTTTGTTTCACTACCTGAATGCATGATCAGTACTTCAAACTTAAAATGCCTCAAATTAAAGTTCTCACCCTTTTGTCAAAACCACTCTGATTTAAGACATCATCATCTCTCATCTGGATTATCATACTGTCTTCCTAAACAATTTCTTTGCTTCTGCCTAACTTAACACCTATAATCCAAAGAAATTCTCTTATGGGCCAAATAGCTAATGTTTGCCCTTCTCACTCAGAATGAAATCCAGTGTTCTTACAATAGCTTACGGATTTTTCAGGATCTTATTTGACCAGTATTTCTCTGATCTTATCTTCTATTACTCATGCAATAAGTCAACACTTATTTTGTTTAGAATATTTTAGCAATTCCCTCCACCTCAGGACCTTTGCATTTGCTCCTTCCCTTGCTTGGAATGTTCTTCCCATATATATTTTCAGGTCTCAGTCCCTCAACTTGCTTAGTTCTTTGCTCAAATATACCTCATCAGCATCTATTCTGACTCAAACAAGCTTCCGTTCATTTCAGCATTTAATCTATTTAAAACCTAACTGGAGGGCAGGCTATGGTTGTGCAGTGGCAGAGTTCTTACCTGCCATGCCAGAGACCCAGCTTCAATTCCTGATGCCTGCCCATGCATTAAAAAAAAAAAAAAAAAAACTTAACTGGAGACTTCTGGGAAGATGTGCAAATAGAGTAGCTTGAAATCAGTCTGCTCCATGGAAAAGTTAGAGAAGGGACAAAAGGGCAACTGAGGTGGTGATTCAGGAGTGTGGCTGACCTGGGAGAGCCTTCTGCACTGCATAGGATAGCCCTACTTGCAGAGGCCAAGGAACTGAGAGCAGAAAGCTGGAGCCTGGTGCAGATGTGCGGAGCCTGTGGGAGTGCACAGATGGGAGCCCAGATCTAGGAAGTAAGCCAGGCTGCATTCCTTGGGCATGCTACCCTCACCAGCACAGCCCATGACAGGCAACTCATCCCACACCCCACACACCCAAACCCCGTCACTCACTCCCATTCCCCTTGCTCCAGACACCCCCACACCACCAGCCCTCAGTGGACATACCTGCCCCACCTCCCCACCCCAAATGCAGCCCAACCCACCTCTCCTGCAACCCTCCTGAGTACTACCTCCCCCTCCCTGCAGGCTGTTGCCAGCACATAAAGGCTGCAGGCACTAACCTCCATACCCAGGCTACCCCCACCCCCCTGCCCATAGTATCGCACAGCCTCACCCCACTTTTCTCCCTGATCTCTGCACACTAGTTTACGACACACCTAGGCCCACGCATGTGCATGGGCCCCTAATCCCATCATTCAGCTCTGGGAACCTCAGTTTACAGCAGTCCTAGAACTGCCCATGCACACGGCCCTCCTGACCTGCGCATCCAGGTCACATCTGCCCCCAATCCATGAAGGCATAACACCGACTTGCTGCCACAGCTTTACTCATGTGCACAAAGGGCCCTGTGCCATAGACCAGTGCACACCAGGGTTACACCCCCCAGACTGGTGCACCCACACAGCTACATCCTCTCTGGCCGCTGGGTGCCCACGTTCACAGGCATCAGCTTAACATCCCCCAACCTGGACCTATACCTGCCCTGAAACAACTCACTGCACTGACCGCCCCACCCCGTACCCTGCTCCCTGCTGTACATCCATCCCACAAACAGAAGGCCTTAGACTACTGAAAGAAATCAACTCCCAAAGTAAATCAATGAAGATATTTACATGCCAAGACAACTAAGCATATCACTGTGCAGACAGATATAGCCCTGCCTAATGACCGAATTAAAACACCAGAGGAGACACAGACATTGGAAAACTAATCAAAGATAGTCATACAACTCTACTTAATAAAATAAGTGGGATGGCAAATGACATAAAGGCGATCAAGAAGATAGTAGAAGGGCATAAAGAAGAATTTGAAAGAATAAAAAGAAAAATAGCGGATATCACAGAGATTAAAGACTTCTGTTGACCAAATAAAAAACATACTAGAGGCACACAGCACCAGATTTGAAGAGACAGAAGAAAAATAAGTGATATAGAGGACAGGATAACTGACTTTGAACAGCAAATGGCAAAAAAAGATGGAAAAATTTGAATTGGATCTCAGGGAAATGATAGACAAAACAAAGTGCACAAATATAAGAATCACTGGTGTCCCAGAAGGTGAAGAGAGAAGTAAAGGGCTAGGAAGAGTAGTTGAGGGTATAATGGGGGAAAACTTCCCAACCCTTATAAAGGGCACAAATATACAAGTCAAAGAAGTCCAATGAATTACAAACAGAATAAATCCAAATAAACCTTCCCCAAGACACATACTAACTAATCTGTCAAATGTTGAAGAGAAGCAGAAAATCCTGAAATCAGCAAGAGAAAAACAATCTACTACATACACGGGAAATCAAATAAGACTGAGTTCAGACTACTCAACTAGCACCATGGAGGCAAGAAAGCAGTGCTATGATAGACTCAAGATCCTGAAGGAGAAAGATTTCCAGCCACGAATTCTGTACCTAACCAAATTGTCCTTGAAAACTGAAAGGAAGATTAAAGTTTTCACAGACAAGCAAGTCCTGAAAGAATTTGTCAACAAATATAAGTATAAGAAATGCTAAAAAGGAGTTCTGCCAGCTGAAAAAAATAAATAGGAGAGGGAGGTCTGGAGGAGGGCACAGAATTGAAGAGTACCACTAAGGGTAATTTAAAGAATCAAAGAGAAAGACGGAAAAGAATATATAGATCTGACAAATAAAATTTAAAAATACAAGATGGTGGATTCAGGAAACACCTTTTCAGTAATAACTTTGAATGTTAACAGACTAAACTTACCAATTAAAAGATGCAGATTGGCAGAATGGATTAAGAAACATAATCCAGCTATATGCTGCTTACAAGAGACTCCATTTTAGACACAATGATACAAATAGATCGAAAGTGAAAGGATGGAAGAAGATTTTCCATGCAAGCTGTGACCAAAAGAAAACAGTAGCTATACTAATATTGGACAAAATAGACTTTAAGTGTAAAGACATCATAAGAGACAAAGAAGGACATTATATACTAATTAAAGGGTCAATTCATCAAGAAAATATAACAATCATATATGTTTATGCTCCCAATCAAGGAGCTCCAAAGTACATGAGACAGACATTGGCAAAACTGAAGGGAGCAATAGATGTTTCAACAATAATCGTAGGAGATTTCAATACACCACTCTCCTCTACAGATAGAACAACCAAACAGAAGATCAACAAGGAAACAGAGAAGTTAAATAACTTGACAAATGAATTAGACCAAACAGGCACATATAGGTCACTGCACCCCAGAACATTAGGATATACATTCTTCTCTAGTGCTTATGGAACATTCTCCAGGATAAATCATATTCTGGAGCACAAAACAGGTCTTTATAAATTTAAAAACATTGAAATTACTCAAAGCACTTTCTCTGATCACAACTGGATGAAGCTGGGTCTCAATAACCACAAATGAATGAGAACATTCACAAATATATGGAGATTAAATAACACACTCTTAAACAACCAGTGGGTCAAAGAAGAAATTGCCAGAGAGATCAATAGCTATCTACAGATGATGAAAATGAGAATACAATTTATTAGAACTTATGGGATATGGCAAAGGCTATGCTCAGAGAGAAATTTATTGCCCTAAATCTCTATATTAAAAAACAAGAAAGAGCAAAAATCAAGGTCTTAACAGCACACTTGGAGGAACTTGAGAAAGAACATCAAACTAACCCCAAAGCAAACAGAAGAAGAGAAACAAAAAAGATTAAAGCACAGATAAATGAACAGGAGAACAAAAGAACAATAGAAAGAATCAATAAAACCAAAAGTTGGTTGCTGTAACTACTAGTTGAAGAGTGTTTCGAAAACTATTGCTTTTTTTCTTTGCTTTGTAAATATGTTATACTATACAATAAAAAAAATTTTCAGCAGAAGTGAAAAAAAAAACAAAACATAACCAAGAGACTCTTAAACTTGCACCTTGCATGAAGGGAAAGCCCAAAGAGACAGAAAATTAGCTGCTGGGAATCTGACAGCAACTTTTGCAATCTTTGCTCACTTCTTGGCACAACTCCCAAAAGCATTGAACAAATTCTTCCAGATCAGATGATGCTGGGCAATTAATAGAAATGCAGACATGAAGTTGTATGTGATTTTTGTTAATAAATGACTATAAAAGGATAGACAATGAGACCTAAAAAGTAAAATACCTAACAGACAATAAGGGAACATGTTGTAATTCTGATAGGAGTACAGACACTCAACAATTTAAACATAGCAATTAAAAGGTGTGAAGAGGAATAATGGGACTTAGAACGCAGTGCACCAGGTAACAAAATATGGCACGGATGTGAAAGCCCCACTATGGTAAAACAAATATATCATTTCAACCTGGAGCTTGAGGGAAATTCATCCTGTAAGTAGTGTCCAGGTTTCTTCTGAATCTGTAAATGTATAAAGGTCCCAGCCCCTAACCAGTCATCTCAGGAAGCCTAAATTGTTACTCTGGGTGGGCATGTAATATTGCATTCTTGATGATATAAGAAATAAACTTGTGATTTAGTATGAAAGTTTAAGTGCCATTAGATTTAATAATTTAATTTGAAATGTGTAAGTGAATTTGATTGATATTGGACTTGTGTTTTTAATTTGAAAATTATAACATATTTTAATTTGTCTTTAATCAGTATCCTAAATTTTTAGAGAATCCAATATTAAACCTAAAACTTTAGGTTCGTTGCATTTGCAAATATTTAAATGCTTGCAACAAAGGTATTAGATTAATAAGTCTTCTTTCATTCGTTGTTTGAGGTACTTGAGAGAATAAAAATGTTAACTATGTGAATATGTATGTGAATATATATGTTAAATATGTGAATACATGTAAATACATATTTTAAATTTCCAACTTTAATAAATTGAATGCTAATTAAAAAAAAAAACTTAACCGACTGTGAGAGCTGCTTTGGAAAACTCAGTATCTTTAGATAAAATGCTCAGTTAGTGACTCAGATGCTTTCCTCTTTTTCTTTCTAACAGTGACATCTGAGTTCATGAGGAAGAGGCCTACATGACCTTGTAGAAACAAGAAGAAGTTAACCCCCTGGTCCAGAGCCAGTCCTTGGACAGGATATTGGCTAGTGTCTACTAAGACACAGAAACGTGATCTAGTACATGGAATACTGACACTATCTGCTATCAATATCTGAGCATCATGAACTGTTGCTGCCATCTTTGGTTTGGTCAGGGCCAATGACCCTATGATGATGTTTTTGTCTTTCATATGCTGTTAGAGCCTCTATAAAACAAGAGACTCCTCTGAGTCTCTTCCATGTCATCTGTCTGGCACAAGGCCTCGCCTGTCAACCTTATAGCCCCTGCTGCAGGATCATCTCACCACTTCACCCCATATACCCAGCATATTGGAACCAAAGACACATTTTCTAGCTCTCAGTACCCCACAATATTGAGAAGCTACAATTGACGTAAGTGTGTGAACTGGACTATCTCATCATATAACTTTAGTGCCCTTCCTTCTCTATTATGCCTAGGTACATGGGGCTGCCCTACATAAAAGTCATGTCCTCAAGTCCCAAACATGGACTTTCCCTCTTTCCAAAGCAAATCTGGAAAGGTGAGCTCAGAATATACATATGACTATCTCCTTTCCTCTTGCTATATCTATTTTTGTTCCATAATCATTGAACTGGAAAAGATAGTTCTATATACCTTCCTTTTTCCTTTTGCTATATAGCTAGGTTATTCCCCTGATGTGTTACTGGTTATTGAGATGGCATCTTTCCCTCTCACTTCCCTCAAACTATAATGGTAGCTATAGAGTGTGGAAACTGGCTTAACAAAACAAGAAAATGGGGTATTACAAATATATTATACCCAAGAGAAATTTTGTGTGTTGTTGAAAGGAAAGTTACTTAATTCCTACAACGCAAATTTAAAGAAAGCTCAAATTTAAAAATTTTGATTTGAGATAGATTTGAGATTCTCAGTGATTTCCAAGTTTAGGAGGGGATGAATCAACTTACTCCTGGGGAAACAGAACAGAAGGACTGGGAAGGTGTTTGTGAGTGGCTGTTCTTTAGAAAGAGTACTTGGAGGAGTTCCTAGATAGTGTAAAAAAGTGAGGCATTGTCAGGGCCAGTTTCATGGGCATGCTACCTGTGCAGGCATACAGGACCCTGACTCAGAAGGGCCCGATGCTTAATCTAACGCTTTGTGGTTGCTGTCTAGAAATTTTTAATAATTTTCTAACAGGAGACCCTACATTGTCGTTTTGTACTGGGCTTCATAAATTATTTAGTTGGTCCTAGACACTGGGCATATTTTCTTGGAGTTAGGAGGACTTGAACATAGAGATTAGTGCCTGTTTCTTGTCTAAAGGCTAGAGGCTCGATAGAGTATTCCAAACTGGAAGGGTAAGAAGTAGAGATGTAGTCCTTGAGTCATGTGCCCAAGAAGAGAATGGAAGGAGATGTCTACTCCAGGTACTTCATGACTGTCAGAGTTATAGAAGAGTAGGTCAGTAAAGAAGTTACATAGCTGATCTGCTGGATATTTGGTCACATCATACCATATACACATGGAGCATGACTCACCTTTGAGGGGTGATGGACAGAAAAATGGAACAAGCCAAAGACAGATGCTTTCCCGACACCAATGAGCGTTAGTCATGTAAACAGAATCTCCCTTCCCTGTTGTCCTTGCTTCTGGGACATGGGAGCAAACAAGGCCTTTTTTGGGGGGTATTAGGGTTAGAAAGAGATGATAGGGGAAACTCAGAGAGAGATGGGGCATG
Organism: Myrmecophaga tridactyla; assembly: GCA_004026745.1. Taxonomy (NCBI): domain Eukaryota; kingdom Metazoa; phylum Chordata; class Mammalia; order Pilosa; family Myrmecophagidae; genus Myrmecophaga; species Myrmecophaga tridactyla. The sequence goes on from PVIY010013140.1 coordinate 32,714, forward strand.
GATTGTGATCCTTGACGGGTATGTGGTAAAGATTTAACTTGACTAAATATTTTCTGAGAAAGACTGAATTATTGAGAACTAAATTGTATTACAGGAATCTTTGACTTAGATGAGTATTCAATATTTAAATGAGTAAGTAAATGAAATATCTCATCTCAGCAACGGGGGTGTTAAGGGGCCAGAAAGTGTAGCAAAGTTTTGAGAAAAAATTATGTTACATGTCTGCATAGAGAATTCTCAATCCCACCGATTACATGCAGACACATGAACTAGTTTACATAAAATCAAATACCATATTTTGTCTTCCTATTGATACTTTGAGAAACACTGATAGATGTCATGTGATTGAAAGTACAGGTTGATGACAATGTTTTTTAATACAGGATCTCTCTGTTGGTAGACACAACTACCGGGAACAGAAACTTTACAGGGAGTAAAACGATTTCATTGGGACTTTTCAGTCAAGTACGGCTTATGTAGTATCATTCTGGCCCCTGACATCCTAAATATATGAAATCATCTCCAGGTTGATGGATGGTAGCACTTTAGGTCTTTGGAAAGCAGACGACAATGCATTCGTGTCACAATAAAGCAAACAGCCCACAGGACAAACCGAAGACCACCGGAGCTTTAGACAAGAAAGGTATTGATTAGAAGTAAAGAAAATGCTGAAAAAGAATCCTGGAGATACTGAGATGGAGTCAAAGAAACTACCAGTCAAACATAGAAAACAAAGAAAGCTACAGCTGGGAACCTGTGGGACTAGAGATAATAAGAACAGCAGGAGGAGAGAGAGGGAAAACATATAAAGAAGAAGAAGAAAAAAAACAATAAAAAGAAGAGACATAAAAGGGAATAAAAAACCAATAGAAGATGCCAGAATTTTTGACAGTGAGGGGTTGGATCTGAAAGAACTTCTGAAAGAAGTGGCTGAACTTCCCTGTGGGGCACCCTCCTTGACAGTAAGATATTAACCTAGAGGGATGTCTGTACAGTCCCAAGTCCAAAGAAATAAAAGGCACAGAATAACTAAAATGCATACACTAGACTGCATGTGTATACTCAGAAGCACTGTACTATAGTTATTTCAAAGAGAAGGTAGCTGGAAAAGCTGTGCATTTTAGAAAATGCAATCAAAAGAATTTTTCTGTGTTTTTGCTGTTATTGTTATTTTTCTTCCATTTCTTCTTTTGACATGTAGTCGACCCCCATTAGGTAAGGCTGAATTTCAGAACCATTTAAAAATAGAATTGCTACCCACCCCAATGCTCCTGTTTCCATTTATTTTCTTCTATCCATCCTCCCTCTATTCCCTTTTATTTCAGAAGCTTATGGCACTGAAAGCATTTCTACCTTTGATTATTGATTGTTCAGTAGCGTTCATAGACCCTCTGCATGTCTTGGTTTGAGGGAAATAGAATAATCTTTTTCAGACAACTGATTCTCATTTTAATTCATCATCATTTTTTTCTATACTATAATTTTATCTTTCCATTCCCATTTCTTCAAAATTTCCATCACCCATAATAAACCTATATCTGGTGCCCAGCTGAGACTCAAGTGTTGACTATTTACTTTATTTGTGTAAGTTCGAGAGACTGGGGAATCTTGGTTCTGTAATCCATTGTCTCCTCAGGCATAATGTCCTATAATTTTTAAAACCACAGAACAATTCCATGACACAGCTGAATTCACTTATATTCTTCCTCAGCAAATGCAGATAACATTTTGAATGGTGTACAGCTCCATTTACTTTTCAGAGTTTGCTTATTTATGTATTTCAGTGGTCGAGTCTGATAAGAGATAGATTGAGTTCACACCTCAGTGATGAGCGTGTTGGGGAGCCCATTAAGGCTGGTGACTAAACTGTAGCTGAGGCCCCCAGGCCATTCTGTTTGGATTTATGGCAAGCCTTGGTGATGGATGAGGGTAAGCAGTTATTTATTAGAAAGTAAATGAATGCTTCGAATGTAAAGAAAAATAAATTGCAGATAAGCTCATTTAAGACTAATCAAAAATAGTCATTCATTCTGATGGGAAGAATGCTCAAGAAGGGCACTCTAATAAGTCACTGAACCCATGGCACAGACACAGTACAATAGAGGTGGAGCTGAGCATCCTCCTCACCCATAAATAACCCCCTGATGTGATCCTTAATGCATTGTGAATTCATTGTGGGGTTTTAGGCAGCTAGAAGACACTAATCAATGCAAAAGAAACTTTGCAAGGGTTTCCACTTGGAAGTAAGTATCATCCAAGTCACAACTATGTTTTAATGCAGATGATTTGAATAAAACTGGCCAATACCAAATATGCCAGGGGAGATTTCAACGCACACTTCTTCAGATTATCTTCTGGTATAGTATTTTTCTTTAATTCATAGTAGCTTACAAAACAACTGTTTCTTACTTCTAGGAGGATTCATACATTTGGGAGTCATCCATGTGGGTCTATATTCAAACATTTTTTGCCTCCAAAAATGGTTATTTATTTGAATTGATGAAGTCATGCCTGTTTATATAAAAGTAAGGAAATAATTCAGATACTAATGGTGGGTGGACTATTCAATATTCTGAAATCATATACTTGGACATTCTTACCTCCTGGGCTTCTTGTAGACACACAGAATGTTGCTGTTTAAAGAGTCTGTGATTCAAAAGATATTGTATGTTCATTCATTGGTGCTACCATGAATCAGGCACTGTTCTAGGTACTTGGGAAGGCTCAGTGAATAAAACAGACAAAATCCTTATCCACTTATAGTTTACATGCTTATGGTGGAAAATAAACCTGAATAGTTCTTATAATAAGAAAATTTCATAGTATGTTAGAAGGTGATAAATGCTATGGGAAACATATTAGAATAGAATAAAAGAGGATATGGTCTGTCTGCATTTGGTGTAGGGAGGCAGGTGATCAGAGAAGCCTTCCTTTAGTTGAGCAAATGAACATTGAGTGACTACTTGAAGGAAAAAAGAGTTTGAAAGTAGAAGGAACAGTGGTTGAAGGTCCTAAGGTGGGAGCCTTATTTAGGAACAACAAGGAAGCTAGCATGTACAGAGCAGAGTAAGAAGGGGGAAAGCAGTAGAAATAAGGTCACATGGAAGTTAATACAGTGTATTAGTCATAGTTCTGAAGAAAAACAGAATCAACAGGAAGAATTTGGCTCATGTGATTGTGAGAGCTGGAAAGTTCAAAATTCACAAATACATGGAGCAGGTTTGCAGGCTGGAAACTCAGGCAGAATTTTTGTGCTGTGTTCTTAAGGTGGAATTTTCTTTTTGTGAAATATGTTTTTGCTTTGTAAGTCCTTCAACTGATTGTATGAGGCCCACCCGCATTACTGAAGTGAAACTCTACTTGAAATCAACCAATTTAGCTGCCAGTCATATCTACAAAATACCTTCAAAGCAACATCCAGACTAGCATTCAACAGAACAACTGAGTGCCATAGCCTAAGCAAATCCACACACAAAATTAACCAGCATGCAGCATCAGATCATGTAGAGCCTGAGACTACTGTACAACTTTTAGCCTTTACAATGGGCAGAGTGGAAGACATCAGAGGGTTAAGAGCAAAGGGGTAACATGACCTGACATTTTTAAACAGGATCCTGCCAATTGTGGTGTTGGGAAGAGAAGAGTCTATAGAGATGGATGGATAGAACTGAGGAGACCAGTTATGAAGTTACTACAATAACCCAGGTGGGAGATGCCAGTGGTTCAGCATTAAGAGTAGCAATGGAAATGGACACAAATGCCTATCTTCCAGATATAGTGTGAAGATAGAGGGGGCAGAATTAACTTATGGATTGGAAGTAGGAGGTGAGACACAGAGAAGGGTCAAAGGTGTTTCCAAGTTTTTTGACCTGAACAATTGGATGGAGTTGACACCAAGTGTGATGTGGAGGAGGTTTAGTGAGGAAGTATGGGAGTTTTGATTTCCTCTTTTTTTTTTTTAGGAGATTAAAGGGTTGAAGCATTTTGGAGAAATAAAAGGACTAATAAAACAAAGGATCAATAACTCAGCATAATAAATTATGCATTATTAAAAATATGAACACAAGCTCTGACGAAGTATTATGATAACATGTGCTCCATTGGCAGTTATACATATTTCAGAGAGCTCTCATTACTAGCCTGGAAAAATGAAGATTTAACAACTCAAGTATGTTATAAGGAGAACAACTGCTAGGCTCAAGACTGTGAAATGCAGTGGGAAGCGCACCACACTGCAGACCCAGATATGAATCTTTATTTCACTTGATCTTGGAGCCACTCTGAATCTCAGTTATGTTATCTGTGAAATAGCCTGCAACTGATATTTTTAAGGATTAAGGATATTATATGAGAAGCAACTGATTCAGGGCATGAAGCATAGTAGGTATTCAACAATCATAACTATTATTATTAATTAGTGCTACAATAGAAAACCTAACCAAAAATAGAAAAGCTCCCATTGATCTGCCTTCTGATAAGTGCTAAATTAAATCCTGAAGGAAAGAATGGATGAAGAGTGGATGAATACTTTGAGTAACAATGAATGCAACACATAGCATAGGTTGGGGAGAATTGATGGACACAAAAGCATCATCACAATTGGAGTCATACCATAGATGTCCTGGTCCTGATGATTTCTGCTCTTGTGTGAAGGATCCCTCTATATCATATCCCATAAAAGAGGAACTCAAGGTCTTATGCCAATTTAGTTTATTATTTCTGGAAGTTTGAAAGTCTATGAGAAACTCATGCTAGATATAGGCCCTGTCTGCTGCCTGTATAAATAGCCTATCCAGGGAGCATAACCTACAGGAGATTTAGAGTTCATGTGTATAGTCTTGAAATATTCCAACGGAATATTGAGTACTCCAGTATTGTCAGTCATTCAGATTTCAATAGCATGCCTAATCAACTAAAACCCAGCTTGCTTGCATACTTGCCAAAATCTCATGGGAAAAGCACCTTCCTTTTATGATTTTCTTGCCAAGATGTTCTGAAAGTAAATACCTAAAGAGAGTTTGAATTAGTCAACATTTAGAAGTTCACGATCACTCCCTGCATTCCCAAGAGGATTGTAGTTGGAAGTTTTTGTCCTTGTAATAAAAAAAAGGATACTTTAGCTGGGGAATAGAAAGAACATAGAAGCATAGAAGGTATAATTTGGGCACCACTCCCAGGAATGATTGCCTTGTTTCTTTAGGATAATATCAGAATTGGAAGTCATTTTACTGAGCATTTAGTCCAACTTCCTCATTTTTACATAAGAAAAAAAAAAAAAAAAAAAAGATGGGAAATGACCCAAGGCAGTTAGCTAGTTTTGTGGCAGTCTTTGGTCTAGAATGTGGGTTTCCTGATTCCTAAACTAAAACTCTTCTATAGTCATGGATGCTAAAGGGAAAACTATTCTTTCTGGTTTTGTTATAGATTTCTCCCCAACCTATGCTTCATGTTGCATTCATGGTTATCCAAAATATTCATCCAGTCTTCATCCATTCTTTCCTTCAGGATTTAATTTAGCACTTATCAGAAGGCAGGTCAATGGGAGCTTTGCTATTTTTGGTTAGATTTTCTATTGTAGCACTAATTAATAATAATAATTATGATTGTTGAATACCTACTATGCTCCATGCATAGCGCATATCATTGGGGAGACAGTTCAGATTTTCAGTAAGAGATGGGTGAGAGTATTTGGCTTCTTGATGGTCATGGGACATACAAAGAGAATATACAAGTATCTGATAGTTGTTCCTGTTTTTACAAACCTTTTTATTTATTACCTAATGGTAACAGTGCTTGCAAGTGGAGGACACTGGGATATGCCATAGAATATGATCCCCAAGGTTTTTGACAGTGGCTTGAGCTAAAGAGAATATAAAACATCGCCAGAAAAGGGCTTTTTCCCTTTATGCTAGCAGTAGATATGCTATGCATGAGCTACTGTATATTTCACTGTAGGGTAGGCTCTGTATGGACAAGTGTATCATACTTTATTACACATATTTATATTCTCTGAACCCTAACACGTTTTCTCTTAAGCGCAGGCCTGCCATTAGACATGATGCCTAATGAATGAGGTTGGCTGAAGGTTGCACTGGCTGAGAAGTAGATTGGCAAATGATGGTGTATACATATGATCAAATATTGGGCTGCTACAAAAAGGAACAAAGTTGTGAGGCATGCAATGATGTGAAGGAACCCTTGGGACATTTGATGAGGCAAAATAAGTCAGAAACGAAAGAACAACTATTGTATGGTTTCCTTTAGAAAATGCTTATAAGAAAACAGGGGCTTAGATTGTAAGTTCTTATAGCAGACACATTTAGTCTGGAGCAGTAAATATTCTTTCTGGATTTTGAGAGGCTGTTTTATATATCTATAACCTGGCATTTAGAGATAAGAACAAAACCAATCAGGTTGGGATTAAGGTAATTCAGAACACAAGGGTAAGGAAGACATTGCCTATATTTTCAAACCGCACCTACTCTTTGAGACCAAAGAAAGAAAGGTTTATTTTTCCCAGAACCTAAATTTTCTGTAGCACATAAACTAACTCCACTGTCTGGATAGCTCATTTGAACAATTGAAACACAGGGAGCCCAGAATAAGAATGAGGGCCTTTAATCCTGTATAGCTTAATGTGATGCCTGGATATGTCCTAGAATACATTAAGCAGACAATCAAAAAGTATTGGTAAAGTCCCTTGACAGATGGGAGAAAAATATAGAACTATTAAACTTTACCATCAGGGAATCCCCTGATACTGTGTCAAATTTTAGGGACACTCAAATCAATAGGCCAAGCCCTTGATCTTGAGGCTTACTCTTGTGAAGCTTATGTAGGTAGCGGAGCTTAACCTACTTATAAGTATGCCTAAGAATTACTTCTGGAGGTCCTCTTCTGTTGCTCAGATGTGGCCTCATTTCCTTTAAGCCCAACTCTGCAAGTGAAATCATTGCCCCCCACCCCCTGCATGGGACATGACATCCAGGGGTGAAAGTCTCCCTGGCGACACGGGAGATGATTCCCAGGGATGAGTCCGGCCTTGGAACTGTGTGATCAACAATTCTATACTGATCAAAAGGGGAAAAAGAAGTGTAACTAATAAAGTATTAGTGGCAGAGAGAGTTCAAATAGAGTCAAGAGGCTACTCTGGAGGTCACTCTTATGCAAGCTTCAGTTAGACATTGCTACCAATCATGACCTGCCAAACCCCAACCAAGACTATTTCAGCACAAGGCCAGAACACAAGGCCAAAATATAAGATTCTACAAAGGTTCCATGCACTAGGGTAACTTTCCAGAAACCTACAACCTCTAGATGGATCCTTGGACCAGGTAAGTCCTGAAACCTAGAGGGCCCAGCCTCTCCAGAACATCAGCTAGTTCCATCTCCTTACCCCATCTTATTGACAGCCCCTTCCAACATGAAAAAAGTTAGAAGGGCCATACTCCAAATACTCCTAAAGAGTGGAGTAGAAAGATCAGTGGTGATGGTGGAGTTATACAGAGAAGGTAGGGTTTATGAAAATGATTGCTGAATCATTAACTTGATATTTCTTTCAGTGTTCAGTATCTTAGAGCAGCTAGATGTAAAAACCAAAAATTGTGGACTTATAACCCATAACAAACTCTGAAATCTGGTCTACAACTAGTTGTTGTGCTGTGCTTTGAAATTTACAGCTTTTTTGTATATATGTTGTCCTTCACAAAAATAGTCTATTGTGATGATTAAAAAAAATATTTATTCCTTCTAGCTTCCTATATTCTGGAGTATCTAGAAGGAAAAATCTGAGATGGTGGTTTGGTAGATCATGATAAACTCTGGGATCTTTCCTGCAACTACTTGTTGAAGAGTGCTTTGAAAGTTATTGCTTTTTGCTTTGTATGTTTGTTATATTATACAATAAAAAATTTAAAAAAATAAATTAAAAAAGAGTAGGCCTGCTATCTTTGTGCAATAGAACAAAAACCAAATTATATATATAAATTGTACATATAAATGTATAAATACATACATATAAATTTTTAGATAGAGAGAGAGATAGATACACCTGTACACCTGAATGGGTGGCTCTTTATTGTTCTAATGATGGACTTCTCAATAGGGAAATGCAGACTATTTTCAAACAATAGTACAGTAGTCCAGGAGAAGAATTTTAACTCTTCAAGTGTTGGCAGCAGAAGTAGGGCAAAGGGTTGGTTCAGTTGGGAAGAGTGTGTGTGCAGGAGTAACTTTTGAAGGAGGATTGTACTAGGAGGATCATCCATAGATATCTCACATCTGGTCTTCCCTCAACTTGTTTTTGAATTCACACCCAGTGGCTTCTGAATGTGTGTTGAAACTTCAGGGCAGCACAAGCTTGTGCATGAATCTTTCCCTAATCCCTTTGAGGGAATTAATTATTCCTTCTTCTGTACTCCTAAAGCAATTAGTATCTGAATCTACTATAGCCATCCTAACGCCTTTTGTTTGTATCCCAGTCAATGCTGACTTTCTATTTTCATGACTACATCTTAGTTATTTGTATCCTTAGTGCCTTTCATGTAAGAAATGAATAAATGAAGAAAGGATGAATGCCAGACTTTGGCAATATCCCCAACTATTTATTTCTCTATCTACCTATCTATCTATCTATCTATCTATCTATCTATCTATCTATCTATCTATCTATCTATCTATCTATCTATCTATCTATCTATTTATCTATCTATCTATCTTTCTATCTATCTAATCATCATCCATATCTATCTATCATCTATCTCCATCCATTTATCATCCATCTATTTATCCAATCTATACATCCATTCTTTTATCATCTATTTATCCACATGCTTATCAATCATCTATCTCTCTGCATCTCATCAGTGATTTTCAAATATTAACTCATTTGATCTTCCTAACTACCTTATTCTACAGGGGAAGAATCTGAAGCACAGAGAGATTAAATAGCTTGTTCAACATCACACACATAATAAACAGCAGAGCAAGGGATTCAGAGTCTTTAAGTAACCTCACTGTGCTGCATAGATGTTTAGCATTAGGACAACCTTCCTTTAAGATGCTAAGAGTTCAGAGTTCAAAACTAGTGGGAGAAGGGACAAGTCATTTTGACTGGGAATAGTAGGGAGCAGATGTCTATAGCAAGAGGTTTCTGTTGGCAATTGGGATTACAGGGGTTCTTGGAAAGCCACAGGGAATGGAGAGATTGATGCAAAAATGGGGCCTGGAACTGGAGGGCCAGAGGTGAAGAGCAGCAGACCTTTCAGGTTAGAATTCCTTGTAACAATATCTGTGTATAAGCATAAGGGGGGTGGTTCTCTAACCTCAAAGGGGGTTTATACCTTGACCTTCTCTTCCTTTCCAGGAAATAGCTAAAAATTAGGTTCTATAATTCTAAGTGATTAATAGTTATATCTCTTTATTGTTATTTATGATAAATTAAGTCTACATTCCACAAATATCTTCTTGTGAATTTTTTCAGAGGCTACCAGAAGCTTTGCTCTGGGTCAGTCCTGTGGTTCACCACATAAAATAGAGGGTTAAAAATGCTGAGACTTCTGAGGTATCACCAATTCATCTTTTACAACTTCCCACTAAATTGTAAGCAGCTATCCCAGTCAGGCTGCACAACTACCCTGATATTGTCTACTTTCCATTGTCAACTTAGAAAGTTAGAGGACAAATGTTAACAGTTCCTATTCTGAATCCATTGTTAAGCCCTCAAAATGTGTGGCTTAAAAGCCCATTTGGTGCCTTGAAGAAGACTCAGAAAGAGTTAAATTTGACATTAATCACGTCCTTCAGGGGAACACACTTGTTTTTGTTGAAGTACAGTTCCTGGAGGGAACACTTTGCATTATGTATACTCTCCTTACTCACTCTGATTACTTTTCTCGAAGTTCCCTTGGGTTCTTCCAAACTAGACACAGTGTTTAAATTCTCAGTGATGCTCTTTACTTCTAATACATGTGCTGTTCCAGCCTCATTGCTTTAGTCATTCCCAGATTTAGAGAAAGAAGTGGGTAGGGGAGGGATGTAGGATGCTTGCTGGTAGGCTACAAGAAAAACATCTAAATGAAAATGAGGGGATTCAGGTCACAGCAACTAATTGGCTGCAAAAATTCTAACCTCCCTTATAGGGAAGTCCCCATATTCATTTTGTTTAAGCCCAAGACAGCCTCTTAAAGTCAAATGATTTAAACCTAGAGAAAATATCTTGATCCCAGACCTGCAGTGTAGTTCTCTCTATTAATTCTTTTTTCTTTTCTCTTCATTTCTTTTTGTCTCTTTCTTTCCCAGTTCTCTCTCTCTCTGTCTCTCTCTCTCTAACTTTCTCTATCTCCTTCTCTGTCTGTCTGTCTGTCTCTCTCTCTATCTCTCTCCCTCATGTCTTCACCTTCTCCCTCTTCTATCTCTTTGCCTCCAGAGGCCTTTCCAGAACTGTGCAATAGAGTTTTCTGAGGCTGGAAATGTTCTGTATTTGCATTGTCCAATGCAGTAGCCACTAACTACATCTACTCACTAAGACCTTGGAATATGATGAGTGCAACTTCTTAATTTAATTTTAAATTGAATAGTCACATGTAGCCAATGGGTATCAAGTTGGCCACAATTGCTTTAGTCCAATTAGTTATCTCTGAGATTATCTGCAATATTCAGGTTCTAGTGATTGAGAGTTGTTATCTTCTTTGCCTAATATCTCCTTTTCTTTTCTCTTTTTGAATCCACTTATTATGAGAGAAAGTTCGTTTAAAACGCTTCCATACCTTTCCCTCAAACTTACAGAGCTCCCAGGGAAAGAGAAGCCTTAGTGTCTTTCCTGTAGGCCGACTGCTTCCCTTCTCTGCTTGTCTGGAGTCCAGATATTCTTCAGCTAGGGATGCAGGGCACCCTGGTGTGTTTGGAGATTCAGATAGGGCTCAATTGCAGGGCCTGGGAGCAGATGTATTTGAAAACTTCATGAACCAAAGCAGAGTTCAGCAACCTCTTTGGCCATCTGCATTAATAAACAATGTTGGGGCAAGTGTTTTGATCCAGGAGAAATATGAAGAGAAGGGAAAGAAGGAATAAAGAAGGCAGTGGGAAGGAGAAGGAAAGTATAAAAGAGAAGGACAGAGTCAGAATACTCATATTACGAGCAGGAATGTTACCAAGAGTGATGCCTCACAGCTCTGCCTCCGGTTATCTGTTCCCAGGAAGCCCGATCCTTTCACCAGGAAACCTTTACTTTAGTCATCCACAGATACTGGGTCCCAGGGTTTGACCCAGGTGGCGCCGAGGTGTGGGTACTCAGTTGTGTCTGTGTATATTCCCGGAGTCTATCTGAATTCAACCCCAGGAGAGTTTAATGCTTCCCTTAGGTCGACTGGCCACTATTTTGCGTCCTTCTATTTTTTACCTTTTTTCTTCTGACTGCTTTCTTTCTTTTTCCCCTTTTTCCTCTATCAGCTCAAGAAATATGAGCTCACTGTCTAGTGACTACCTTGTTGTTGGTCAGCATCTGCCCTAATTAGAGAGAGGGGACTATAAAAAGACATTTCAATGCCAGGGCACTAATAAAAGTGAGCACATTTCTTATAAGTCTAAAATTCTGCTAAATCACGTATTTTTTTTTTTTCCTGAGTTGTTAGCTTACAATCCTGGAACTATATTCTTCATATCTGGGAAATCTATTTTACATTGACTTCTTGGATTTGCTATATTTTATATTGACTGGCTTTGCTGTGTTTTAAATGTATTTGTGTCTAGACTTGTGGGATTTCAGCTACAGCCAATTTCTACATTATTAAGAGGGTTATTTTGGGTGGCCCCTGTGAATAAACCTAATTTTCCCCTCTGATTAGTACTTAATTTGAAATTGTTTGTGCAGTGATGAAATCTTTCTTGAGTTTCACTTCCAGATTCCAGTTTCCATTCCCAAAGGTTGCTTTTGATTACATAAATGCTTTCGGGGTGATTATGTGGGCAAAATTGTATATTAGGGACTTTTGGTGCTTTCTGTAAGAAATTGTTGTTTAGAAAGAAGGGGTGGCAGTTAGGTTTTGAGGTTTTAGGTACTTTACAATCTATGATCATTCCTTCTATTCAGTACAAAACATAGTCTGCTTTATAATCTGCCATAATTTTGTCATACAATCTCACTTCTTTTTGAGGTTCCACATTTCATTACAGGATGACTTTTCTAGATATTATACACATCAGGCTTTTCAGAATATAGTTTCCTATTGTGCTGGTTTGAAGCTATTATATATCCAGAAAAGCCTGTTTTTTAATCCAATCTTGTGGGGGCAGAGTTATTATTGGGCAGGACCTTTTGATTAGGTTGTTTCCACGGAGATGTGACCCACTTAATTGTGGGCAGGACCATTTTATTAGATGGAGATGAGACTCCACCCATTCAAGGTGTGTCATAATCCAATCCATTTACTGGAGTGCTTTAAGAGGAAAATATTTTGGCGAGAACAGACAGATGCTTAGAGAGCTGACACTGAATACCTTCTTATGCAACAGAGAAAGCCCAGATATGTTCAGCCTTTCTTCAAAGTCAAGCTGTCTTTCTCTGGATCCCTTAATTTGGACATTTTCATGGCCTCAGAACTGTACATTTGTAACCTAATAAACCCCCTTTGTAAAAGCCAATCCATTTCAGTATATTGCATTCCAGCAGCACTAGCAAACTGAAACACCAATATTCCTCTTTTTCCCCCTATTTTCAATCTTTGGAATAAATATTTTGAGGGGGGTAATAAGTAAGATATCCATGTTATTTTCCAGAATAACTTAGATATCACACCACATGACTTTCTTTGGACCAATGCTTGCATCTATAGATTTCCATTCCTATACTTTTCTGGCTCCTGGCCCAGCCCAGAAGGCCAGTATCCACCTGGTCAGACTGGAGATGGGCTAGACAAATGGCATATACAAGGTACAGATCCACTCACTCTCTAGAAAATTCTCTTTCTATGTATATATATCAGTCTTATTAGAAATAGTTTCTTATATTCCTCTTTTTCTACTATCTCTACTTTTTGTAATTTCTCGTTTTCTGCATAAATCTTGATAACCAGCTCAAGGATTATATCTGTAAATATTCAATAATATCAGCTGTTATCTTAATTTCCAAGAGATGCTGATGGTTCTTTTTGTTATTACTAATAATATTAGCTAGTATTTATTGGTTTCTTATCATGTTCTATGAAACTTAGTAAGATAATACCTTCTTTAATTCTGACAACAGTAGGTCACTTGTAACAGGAGATAGGTATTATCTCATGTTACAACTGAGGGGTCAGCATTTTACCTAAGCCCCACACAATTGCTTATTTTCAGAGCTGAGACTGGAACAACTTTTTGCTCCTAATCATATCTGTACTCTAAGAAACAAATTCTAAGATTGAGGAAATGGAATCAAGGTAAGATTTAAGCAGGGAGGCTACAGGGAGACAATCATTTTTACATATTTTGAAAGCATCCTTTAAGGAACAATTCAAGTTGCTTTAAGCATTTCAATCCCTTACCCTGCCCCCCCCCAAGACTTTTGCTGTTGCAAAACCTAACATGGATAGTCATTGCACCATTTTCCATTTCCAGCTAAACACACAAAAAAACAGTTGTTGTGTCAGCTCAAAGGAACGTTTTCCTGCGATCAATTAAATTCATTGCAATTGAGTATTCAAATTCAGCAAGGAAAAATTTTAATAGTCTGATCACAACAATTTATTTTATAATTTCCAGTTATAAGATAACTTCCTGAGGACCTGGGAACCTTTAAAAGATCTTTCCGATGTTGCCTGAGGACAATATGGTGGTAAAACAAAACAAAGCAAAAACAAAAATAAACCCACTTAGGTATAAATGAAATCCACCTGAAATATATACTCTCGAGCCATCAAACTTTGGTCTACACATTACAGCTGTTGTCATGAGATGATGTTTTCACTATAAATAGCAAATAAAGAACTCTGAAGCCCACAGAATGGACCAACGCTGTGGCTCCTCCACTCCCCTGTCCTGTGTAATTTAGCAAGTTATTACCCTTCATAAATTTCAGAGGCCTAATCTTTAAACGGGTAAAAGAAAAGTATATCGCACAGGTGGGTATGAAAATAAAATTGATGAGTAAGCATAGAGCATCTGGTGCATTATTGAACTCATTATTTTCCCTTCCATTTAAGCTTTACCTTTGAATGAGAGCAGGTACCCAGCATGATTCTCTGCCCATATCTCGGCTTGCCAAGGGTTGACCTGCAGAACCATGACATAACTATGACTAAAGCTTGATTCAGAACTACTTCAAAGTGGGTTTCCAGTTTGTGTTTTTGTTTGTGGGTGGGATGCTGGTCCCCACTTGTATAAAGGTAGGTGTGTGCTTAGAAATTCTCGGAAGAGACAAATTTTTCTCCCCATTTCACTCAGAGTTAAGGTGAAGAGAAGTAATTATCCCCAAGATCTCCATCTTTTCTTTTCTTTTGTTTTTCTAAGTTTACCCTCTGTGGATTTGAAACCATAGAACACATTCTTAAATTCAACGCATTCCTGTGGGTATGAATTCATTGTAAGTTAGACCTTTTGATACAGCTACTTCTGTTAAAATGTGGCCCATTTCAATCAAAATGGGTGTTAGTCTTATACTGAAGTCCTTTATAAATGGAATAAAGTTCAGACAGAAAGAGAGAAAGCCATAGAAAGCAAGAAGCTGAAATGGACCCAGAAGAGAAGGAAGAGACCAGGACGTATTGTCAAGTAACTTGTCATGTTACAGAGGAACCAAGGGTCACCTGCAGCCAGTTGCAGAATGCCACCATTTCAGGGAGAATGCTTGCCTTGATTTGGACATTTTCCTGTGCTCAGAACCATAAATTCCAACTGTGTAAGCCAACACGATGTGTGGTATTTGCCTGAACAGCCTCTGTAGCTATTTCTTATCTTGGGCTCTGGCTTTGTATTGACTCTCTGATCTTATCTTCCTTCTTGGGTGGGCCTTAGACGATACCCTGCCTCAAACTTTTTCAGGATCTTTAGGCCATCTAGTATTGGCAGATGCCCAAGGTCAAATAACTGCTTGAGTGCTTTCAAATTTCTCTGAATTGTCATTTTCCTACTTTTGGTCTCTGAGAATTTCCCTGAATTTCTAGGTAGCAGGTCAGTGAGTTTCCAAACACTTTATAAAATACATTTTTTTTCTTCCACAATTTTAGGTAACTGCTATTGTCTTCCATAGCTTCAGAAATAGAATTCCAGTCCAACTGACTATTTTCAATTCTTTCTAAATAGAATGCCAAGTAGAGCAAGGAAATCTCTTTTCCATGCCTTATATAAAGGCTTCATTCTATGGAATTTGGGGTCATGCAGCCCTATATGACCTAAAATTACTTACAATGTGAAGATAATGTAACTCAAGAAATAGCTGTAAAGATTAGATACAATACCACATATAAAAAAAGACATGATGACTCACGTAGTAGGAATTTAATAAACATTCCTTCCTCTTCCCTGCTGCTTGTACTGTGTCTGTTCACAAGGTGGCTTTATATAGGTGCTGGGTTTATGATGACCAACTCCTATTTCAGTTCAGATATGTAGGAGGTGGTGCAGACGTAATGCCAGTCACATCACGCAATCAAGAGTTTTCATCATTCCCACCACTAGAAAAGGATAGGATGGGGAAAATGCCGTTAGAAAAGGCAGCAGAAAATTTTATTGAGGAAAGAAACAAAACAAAACAAAGACCACACCTAGATACTTTCTTTTTTGAACTTACACTGGAGCCCAAAAGTTATAAACTATGCAGATACTGAGTCCAAGAAAACAGAATTATTTGTACTACAGTTTGACAATTTAAAGATCTTTGGGGAAGACGTTCAAATCTACACTCCAATTAACATTACCCTACTAAGTGTGTCTGTGCGGAGGAGAAGCTGAGGAATGGATTTCAGGGCTGAGAGAGACAAATCGTGGGAAGACCCCTAATCTCTACCATCATTTCCCCAGAATGGAGAAGACTCCAGGGAGAAAAATGAAGCAGCTTTAACAGACAGGAAGGATCAACATGTATCTAGAGTACAACATAATTCTTTGCAGAAAGTGGTGAAATGGGGAAAACC
Organism: Myrmecophaga tridactyla; assembly: GCA_004026745.1. NCBI lineage: Eukaryota > Metazoa > Chordata > Mammalia > Pilosa > Myrmecophagidae > Myrmecophaga > Myrmecophaga tridactyla. The sequence goes on from PVIY010013140.1 coordinate 48,820, forward strand.
TTCCGATTTAATTTTAAAGGTTATATTTGAACTGTGTGACCCTTTCTGAATCTGCTCTGATAACTGAAATGGATTATCATGTGTTGGTATTTATAGTCTCTACAGAATCCTAACCTAGACCATTTAGAACCCACTTCTGCTCTCTGTCACTTTTTTTTCTTATGCAAAAGGAAGAGAAAAGGGAGAATGATATTTCTTTCTGCAGATAGTCATCAAATAAAATGAGTGGTGATACTGGTAGAACCTCTGAGAATTAAGAGATTTTAGTAGCCCTAGATATTGCCAGGAAGCACAATTTTAAAATGTCTTTGTGACCTTTCTGGCTAAACTGGAAATGAAAAATAAGAGATGAGCACATTTTTTTCTTATTCAAGAGAAGTGGAAAACTCGCATTAACAAATTAAGGAAAAGAGGAAGAATGAAAGCACAGAGGTGGGAGAAAGTGGAACCATAAACCTCAAAGATCATGTCTATTGCCTAATTTTTACTTCAGAGGCTCTTTGTGGAAACCCCCAGAAATTTCACTTTTCCCAAATGTTGACCTTTCTTGATTCTCTAAATTTTAATGCTAAGCATTGCCTTTTGCCAAAACTAGTAATCATTGGGGGAAAAATTTAATGGATATGGCCCCTCCCAATCTCTCATTTCATAGTAACTTCCCAACTGAGATTGTGAATATTAAAATCTGCTTAATTTGTAATTAGTAACCAGCAAAAGCCCTCCTGGTGAATATAGATGTCTCTTTTCCTAGTTTCTGGCTTCTAGGAAAGATATCATCACTCCTACTGTCTTTAAAATATTTAGTGGTCTGTCCAAGGGTAATGTGTGTGTGTATGTGTGTGTGTGTGTGTGTGTGTGTGTACATGTGTGTATTTTAAAATGGGTAGACTTAGGTAGACTTAGGAAAACAATCATCTTGACTTATTCAGGAGCTCCAGTAATAATTTAGGGTGTTTGCTGGGTGAAGAGCAGCTATTGCGTATATTTATTAAAAACAGACATTTACAAAAACAATAGCATTTAGTGGAACTAAGTCAGTTTAGCAATTATGACAGGAAGGAATAGCAATATAGCAGTTGTATGACTGGGTAATAGAAATTGCATGGAGTCCAGCAGCTGAATACTGAAATTGTAAGGAAGAGGGTAGCTTAGCATAGCAGTGAAGGACATAAAATATCATTCAAACTTTCAAACTGCAACTGATTTTCCATATATACAGCTACTTTCCTTGGTGCATGCATTAAATTGCTGATGATTCTCAATGACCCCCCACATCATCAACAAATGAAAGTATAAAACTTTCATTTCTCTATAAAAGAGAAATCAATTTTAACAAAGATCTCTAAAATAGAAATTAACCTGCTTATGTGCGAGTTGATGAGGACAATGAGATGTATAGAGCCTGTCCCTTCTGAAATTACTTTAAAATTTATTCATCTTTATCACAATCCTCCAGAGTAGGTTGAAAGAGAGAAAATGGAGAGAGGCACTATTGAAAAGAAAACCTGTGATGCTCTATCACAAATGAAACAGAATTATTCTTTGGCTATTTTTAGAATTCACCAAGATTTCTTTCATCAGAGTATATTATGCCCTCAAGTCCGTTTTTTATTTATAAATGTCTCTGACAAGTTATTCAGCTCCAAATTTTTCATATTTTCCTGTCCTACATTAGCTGAGAGGCATAAGAGGTGGTCCATATTTTTGACAATGGGGCTTAAAAGCATTCTAAGAATAAGAAAGGAAACTTAACAATTGGTTTTATTATTCTGTATGGCTGAGGACCCTGCGATTCTTTTTAAAAATCAAGACAATTTGTAACATACTCGAGAAGGTTCTTGTAAAAGTTGAAGTATCAAATCATAGAGTCAGTGTGAGTGGAGGAGGGGAACACAAAACTAAGCAGGTATCTGCTCTGAAACAAAACTGTTTTTCTTTTCTTGTGTTTAAAACTTTTACTTTAAGGAGTATCTCACAACTGAAAATATTTTGTTCATTGTCCAAAACTTAAGCATGAAAAGTGGCTTGAAAGTTTGGGTATTCTCTGCCAGAGGGACATATAAATGTTTGACTAAAACCGTTAAAATTTCATAAAGAATATTGATATGGAAAAAGAAACAAGCGTGAGCCACTTCAGCAGCTTTATGTGCTTTTTAAACTTGAGTTTAAATTTTGCAGAAAACAATGCAAAGCCAGAAGCCATTTTAGAAGATGTTCCTTAGGTTTCAAGAAAAAGATGATACCCAGCTTAGTCAGGTTTTCTTCTCAGTCCAAGGTAAAGAAATCCAGTCAAATTCTCATTTCCTTTCTACCCTGTAGATATGATTATAGGCCCATGAACACAGCATGTACCTCTGTATATCTTATTGTATAACCCAAGATGTAGAATGCATGGGGTAGTGGAAATCAGCCTGGACCGAAAGCATCCTATAAAAGTTGTGATAATTTGGGGAAATAAGTTAAATTTCTGTATTTCAGTTTACTTTGAAAATGGGGAGGTCATTGATGATTTCCAAAATCATTTCTAACTCAAGCACAGTGGATTCTAAGAATCAAAAGGAAAAAAAAAGAAAAGAAAATAGAAGGACATTTGCATTTGTTTCTCAGTCTAAATGTATGCTAGGAAAAGTTCTAAATGGAGGAAGGGAAATTGTACCTTGTAAATTTGCTAAGCTATTCCTGCCCCCTCCCCCACCACCACTACCTCACAGTTTGTTTAGGGGTTCTTTTTCCCTCCAAATGTTTTTTCCTAGATATTTTTTGTGTTAATATTAGGATCTTTTAATTTTCTTTTAAATTCATATAATCACACCATATTAAGGTCAAAGAGGCTGGTGCTATGTACTCTATCATACATGTCAGCTTCTGTTATGGAAAATAACAACTATTAATTTTGAAATGTCATTCATTCAGTCACTTTCTAAAAAATAAAAAGCATCCCATGGAGATATTTGGGGCAAGAATATTGTAGGCAGAGAGAACTGCAAGTGCAGAGACACAGAGTTCCAAAACACTTGGTGCATTTGAGGAATAGGGAATAGATGAATATGGGAAGGGATGTTTGCAGTTGATCAGGTTGGGGGAAGGACATGGACCAGCTCACATAGGTACTTGTAGGTCATGGTAGAGTTGTGATTTAACTCCAAGCCATGAAAGGGTCAGACTAGCTAGATCTGACTTACATTTCAAAGGGATAACTCCGGTTATTGTGTCAACTATAGACTCTAAACTGCAATGATGAAAGAGACCTATAAACAAGCTATTGTCATAGTCTAGAAAGAAATGGTGGTAGCTTGGCCCAGATTGTTTTAATGGAGGCAACAAGAAATGATCAGCTTAAGCATGTGTTTTGAAAGTTAACCTTTCTCAGAGAAAAAGGAAAAACAAATCTTAAACTACTCTAAACTGGGAACTGTCCCAAAGTAGGCATGAGCTAAGACTTGTTGAATGATCCGGGGAATAGAGTGAGGGTGACACAGCCATTTTCAGACATACTTAGCCCTAAGTGCTCACCTGATGCAAAATCAGATGATCCCTTTAAGTGGACCTTGGTTCATTTTCCTCTCCGGCAACTTAAAATATTCCTACCCTGTCTGTTGAGATCTTCCATATTAAACAGAAAACTGAAAAATTGAAATGTTTGAAACAGTAAAGATGTGCTTTGCCTGTGATATTCCAGAACAATCAGACCTCAAACACAAGAAAAGCTTTCTATAGTAATGACTCAAGAGAAAAGACTAGTGTATCCTCTTTGAGGGGCAGAGGGAAATTGATTTTGCTCCTATTCTATTATTTCTTTAATGGCTCCAAGAAGTACTACCAGTAAAGAATTGCAGAATATTTTAACCCAGTTTTCCCCCTAACTTATGTGGTCAAAACTCCTTACTTCAGATAACTCCTTTTATCTTCATAAGAACTAGGGTGGCATAAAATGGATATTAAGAAACTTCGGCTTAGATAGTTGTAGTAGGTTCAATTGTGTCCTCCAAAAAGAAATGTGCAACTCCTAACCCAAGGTCCCTGTGAATATGATCTTATTTGGAATAAAGTTTTTACAGAAGTAATCAAGTCAAAATGAGCTCATACTGGATTAAGGTGGACCCCGAATCCAGTGGATGATGTCCTTCTAAGGAGAAGGAGACTTGGAGGCAGACACACACAGGCATGTGGAATGTGTCAGAAGATGGAGTGATGCAGCTGTAAGCCAAAGAATGCAGAATGCCAAGGATTGCTGGAAACCTATAAAAGCTATGAAGAGACAAGGAAGGATTCTTCCTTAGAGCTTTCAAAGGGGAATACGGTCCTGCTGACACAGTGATTTCAGTCCTCTGGACTTCAGAATTGTCAGAGAATAAATTTCTGTTGTTTTAGGACACCAAGTTTGTGGTATTTTGTTACAACAGCCTTAGGAAACACATTCAAGAATCAATCTTAAAATGTATACAATTCGCTTTAAAAATATTTTTAATGTCTGGGGCCTTAAAATATCAACCAATGACTCAAAGTAAGAAAAGTTGCATTTTGGTGGCACGAAAAATCTGGAAATGAAGAAACCTTACAGTAATTACACTGACACAAGATTTATAACAATGATGAAAAGCAAAGTATATTGTAATGGAATGGCAAAAGTAAATGTGGTTTAGTATCTTTTGCAAAAAGTGATGCATTAATTTTGAATCAATGCATCATTGTGAAGTACATTAACATCAAAATTTTTATTATGCAAATATAGATGCTCTGTAAAATTAATGTAGCTCAATTTCATCATTAGATGTCAAAAGCATGTTTGAAAGGGTAGGTTGGATATAATTCTTTTGAGTATCTCATAAATTTACTTTGCAGCTAATCCCTGAAAAGTGGGAAAAATTCTCTCTGCTCAGGCATAGCATAGAAGCATTAACAATGGAAAGGTCAGTGCATAATGATGCAAGAGAGAAAAGGCCTCAAGTACCATATTGATGAAATGAAATGGGAAAAAGTTATATAGAAATATTAATCAATCAACGCTTAATTTAAGACCTTTAGGTAACTTGGCTAAAAATCTTCTTCATTATTTAATACAAAAGAAATGCTAGCCAATAAATTTCCTTCTGTAGGGAGAAAAACCCTCAACAACTGTGTGTTTAGATTTAATATTTTCCTTTTCCTTTCAATTCTCTATAACGCAGGTACTACTAGACAGATTCTGGTTGTCCTAGGAAGTATTAAGTAGCTATCTCATTCTCGTGGTAATTTGTCTCTGCTAGATTAGAAAGGCAAGAGTTGATTATACAAACTCCCACAAAGGAAAATTTTGTATCCATCAAAATTCATGTTTGGAAAGATATAAGGAAATGGCCATGGTAAAATGGTAAGTAAAATAGCAGGATATAGAAATATATGCATAGTATTATCCACATTTTTTAATAAAAATAAATATATGTGTGTACATGCAAAAACTAGAAGAAACAATATTAAGGGGGAAATAGTGGTTATCTTTGGATGATAAAATACATCCAGAAAATGCATTTTGTCTGCTTTACTGATTTTACAAGTGTAGTGGTATTTAAAATTTGAAGTGATATGTCTGGCAAGAGTAATAAGTTTTTCTCTTCTTGATTCCATTCTTACCAACTAATTTACTTGTTGACTATTTCATTTGTTCTGTTAACATATATATATTTCATAAAGACCAATAGAGGCTGGAAGGAAAAGAAAAATGAAAAAGTAGAAAAAGTTAAGTTGTCACATAAGATCAAGCCTTTAGAAAGATATATAGAAGGACCAAGTTCTGATTTCCTATACAACTGATTTTATTTACATAAAGATTTCGTGGGGCATTTAGAGTACATGTATATAAAGGGAAAAGGAATCAAGTCACATTCATTCACTCATTTTATTAAACAAACATTCATGAGTACCAAATAAATGCTACACACTGAGGTGCCACCAATGAATAAGATGTGGTACCTGCCTTCAATGAACTAGTGGCTGAGTTTTGGAAATAGACATATAAATACGAAAAATATTCTGGTATTAATATAGGTATACCAGGTAAATTGGGAACCCAGGATGGAACCATCCAAGGACGTATGGGTAGAGTAAGCTTGAGCTGGGTCCTGAAGAGTCAGTATGAGTTCCACAGATTGATGATGGGAGGGAAGACTTTCTGGGGGAGGGTTTAGCATGTGAACAAAATCTCAAGAATGGTGAAAGCTCTGGGAACTGTTAAGTTGTTTAGAATTTTGCTAAAACCTAGGAACAAATTTGGAGTCTTCAGAAATGTAAAAGTAGATGGGAACAGATGAAGATTTTCATGTCATATTGAGTTGTTTGGAGTTTATCTTATAGGCAATGTAATGTCGTTGGACAAATGTAAGCAGCATATAGAGAATCTGCAAGGATCACCATGGTGGAAATGTGGAAGCCAGACTGATAAGAACCTTAGAGAGCAGATCACAGATTCCAGCAAAGAGATAATGAAGGTCCAAAGTATGGCAATTAGGGTGGGATAGATGAGAAAAAATAGACACGCAGGAGGCAATGATTAAGAACATGAAGTGAGATAGGTTCTCACTTTAGGTTCAAAGCCTGTGTCTACCACCCACTGTGCATGTTGTGGTGTGCCACCCAGATCCACTCCTGCCTCCTTTCAGGATCAGGCATTCATTTATTCAACCTGCAGAAGTGTCAATCATTGACAGTTTATGATTTAGTAATTTCTTGGGGATAAATTTCAGCAAAAGGGAGCTGCATTATGCAAGGTTATTCTCCAAGGAGCACCCCATATTCAATGACTCACATATGGAGTCCAGAGGTCAATCCTCCTTGCCTCAATTCAGGAGCATTATAAAGGCCATTCCCAGCTCCATAACTTATTTGTGATCAGTTTAGATCTAAACTTGTGAAAGTATTTCTGTTCAATGGCAATTCCCTCTGTTTAGTCATACCTCCCTCACATCTTACAGTTATTGTTCCAAAGATGGGATAAAATTTCTTCATATTAACCTTGTCTCAGTATGTTTCCTGAGGAACCTAATCCAAGACAAGTGGTAACAGGAGTGAGGCCAGACAAAGAAATAGGATTTGGGGCCTGGATCACCTATGGTTAATGGCAACAGGGCACCAATTATTAGTGCTAGGTGGAGCTCTTAGAGCCCTGGGCAAGTTACAATGGTGGAATTATTAAAACATGTACCAGTGATGAAATGAATTTGGATACTGGTGGAAGGGAATCCATTGACAGGTGTAATACCTCAAGCATTTGAGATGTGCTAGGTTAGTAGTAATTGTTAGATACTGAAATCTGGGGATATTTCTTAATATTGTCAAAGCAAGGGAAAAAGGCAATGAAAGGTTAAGTATGATTAATCACCAATTCAAGGCAAAGTGTGAAAGTCAAAGGGTCTCTCTGGCAGGTTTTAAAGAGATCCTCAATTCCTGTAGCCCGAGGGGAGAAAAAAGCTGAGAAGCTATCTCAAAATTCAATTATGATAGAAGACTCCAAAGAAAGTTGATTTGCAGGGTCAGCAAGTTTCTTATGTCCAAGTCAGAGTCCTGGTTGGGAAGTAAGAAGCATAAGAAATGGGATGTAGATTTCCTATTTGCAGTACTCAAGAGCCTTAAAACCAGGACGGGCCATGGTGGCTCAGCAGACAGAGTTCTTGCCTGCCATGCCAGAAACTTGGGTTTGATTCCCTGTGTCTAAAAAAAAAAGCCTTAAAACCCAAGGTCCCCTTGAATGTTGGAACTTGCAAAAATGGCCACTCCTCCCTTGGAGGAAGATGAGGCAGAGGTTATCTGCCTTTCAAGTCAGCATGAACTAAGCATATCCCAACTAGCTTCCTGGCTTCAGCTAATGTACAAGAGTAAATAAAGTCAAATCATAACCTTGCCAGGGAAATGCTGAGCCTTGTAAAGGAGGAAAGGAACTACCCTGAAGAAACTATAAGACCCAACTAACACATACCAGCAGTAGTAGGAAGAGTATATATAGGAGAAGTAGAGAAAAATTGGAAATGATACAAATATCCATCAATTAATGATTGGATGTGTAAACTGTATTGTATTTAGTCAATGAAATACTGCACAGTATTAAAAATAAATGAACTCCCACCCCAATCATTATGGCAAAGTGAGACACCTGAGGGCTCTGTTGTCCAACAGAAGCTTTGAGCAAACTGCAAAAACATCTTTCTCAAAGATTCAGAGAAAAGTTAAAGGAACACAGTAACAGGATGCACACTGAATTAAGTAAAAACTATTTAAGCAATAGTGTGGTTTCCAGTCTCAAGACAAGCTCATGCCATCCTTTTTGGACTCCCCCCACCCCATCCTTGGCATGGTGTAGAGCCAGTCTGTGCTCGCATTATGGGTCCCTGGACTTGTTCTGGAGGGAGCAGAGTAACCCCTGTGTACTTACTAGGGTGCCTTTGTGTCCACACCAGTGTATCAGGTGGCAAACTGAAAGAATGAAACTGATCTCTGGCTTACCCTCCCAGAACCTGACCTGCAGGCAGAAGCAGTTTACAGACAGATAAGGCAGTATACAAAACAATTAAGTCCATGTGGCCAAGGCAAAGGATTACCTACTTTAACATATACAATAGAACATGCAGGCAGAGGAGAAAGTCTATTTGAAAGGGAGTAGAGAGGGCATTTGAATTACTATAAACAGAGGCATTCTGTAGACCACAAAGAAGCATAAGCCCAGGACCAGATGCAAACTCAGAGAAGACAGAGGACTCTGCACTTCACATTAGTCTTGGGCCAGTCTTCATGGTAGGAGGGCTACCCTCTGCAGGAGAGCAACAACCAACACAGAGCCAATTTGCAAAGAAAAGTCTTTTGCAAAGAAAGGTGCTTTTTGCATTTGTCTGTTTGTTTTTGTTAGCTCCTGGCATTCAAGGAAAGCTCTGTCATATCACCAGCTGAATACAAACTTAAAGAACACACAGTTCAAGAACTAAATTCCAGAGTTACACTTTAATATACTAAAGTGTGCAGTGTGCAACAAAAGATTACAAGTTAAAGTAGACACTTGGGAAATGAGGACCCAAAGGAGCAAGATAAAAATCCAGAAATGAGCAAAGAAGGCTACATTTTGGACATACTGGACAGAATTTTTTAAAAGCTTATCTTCCATATGCTCAAAGAGGTAAAAGAAAACTTCGTGAAGAGAAAAACAATGTCCAAACAATATAAGAATCTTAATAAGGAGATAGAAATTTTAAAAAGGAACCAAACAGAAATGCTGGAATTGAAATCCATAGTAGCTGAAAAGAAAAATTCCCTAAAGAGTTTTAACAGTACATCAGAACTGGCAGAAGAAAAGAATCAGTGAAATCAAAGAAGAGACAATTGAGAGGATTCTGGGTGAGGAGCAGAAAGAAAAAAGGATGAAAAAAAAAAAGTGAACAGAGCCAAGGAAATGTGTGGGACACTATCAAGCCAATACACACATTGTGGGAATCCCAGAAGGGGAAGGAAAAGAGAAATGGGCATAAGGAATATCCAAAGAAATAATGATAAAACACTTCCCACTTTCAACTGTACTGAAAGACATGAATATGCACATTCAAAAAGTCCAATGAACCCCAAACAGGATACACTCAAAGAGACCGAGACTTAGACACAGAGAAGTCAAATTGTCAAATGTCAAAAATAGGGAGTGCTCTGAAAGCAAGAGAAAAGCAATGTAGTATATGCAAGGGAGCCGCAATTAGATTAAGGGCAGATTTCTCATCAGAAACCATAGAGGCAAGAATGCAGTGAGACAAAGTATTTAAAGTGCTGAAAGAAAACACTTGCCAACCAAAACTTTTATATCCAGGGAGACTATCTTTAAAAAATGAGAGAGACATTCAGGCATTCACAGCTCTCTTCAAAAGTTGAGAGAGTTCGTTACCACTATGCCTAACCTACCAGCAATACTAAAGGGGGGACTTCAGTCTGAAAAGTGAGGAGACTAGACAGTGGATCAAAGTGGCATAAAAAAATAAACACCTCTGGTAAAAGTAACCAAATGACAGGATTATTGTATTGTATATTTTTGGTAGGTAACTCCGTTTTTTTACAGCTTGAGGGTTCTAGAATGCAAATGCATAGAACATAATGATAAATAGATGATTATGGACATAAAATGTATTAAGATATAATATGTAACAGATACACTGGAGAGGTGGGGGAGGGAAGGATATAAGGACAGTGTATTTGTATGTTACTGAAGTTAAGTTGGTATCAAATCAAAAGTGATTGATACAGATTTAGGTTGTTAAAGTGAAGCCCCATGGTAACCACAAATGAATACATAAAAAATACATACAGAAATTAATAAGAAGGGACACAAGATGGCACACTACAAAAAAATAAAATAAACATGAAATTAGACATTATTGGAAGAATTGAAGGACAAAAATGGTATAAGACTTACAAAGATCAAACAGCAAAATAGAGGGCAGTGCAACGGTGGCTCAGTGGCAGAATTCTCACCTGTCATGTTGGAGACCTGGGTTCGATTTCCGGTGCCTGCCTATGAAAATAATAATAATAATAATAATAGAGGGAGAAAATCACACACAGACACAAGAAAAAATAGAAATAGAAGATCTCAAAAGACCAATAACAAGTAAGAGATTGAATCAATAGACAAAAACTTCCCAACAAATAAAAACCAGGAGCAGTGAATTTTACGAAACATTGCATGAAGAATTAACATGAATCCTGCTCAAACTCTTCCAAAAAAATTAAGAAGAGGAAACACTTCCTAACTAATTCTATGAGGCCAACATAGCTTTATATCAAAGGCAGATAAAGATATGTAAAGAAAGAAGATTACAGCCCAATATCCCTTATGTATATAAGCACAAAACTCCTCAAGAATATACTAGCAAACTGATCTCAATAAAACAAGTATATCATAAAAGAATTATACAGTAAAATAATTATACACCTTTATAAGTGGGATTTAGCCCAGGTATGCAAGGTGGTTTAACATAAAAAAATCAATTAATTTAATATACCACATTAACTGAATGGAGGCAAAAACCACATGATCATCTCAATTGATGTAGAGAAAAGCATTTGAAAAAATGTAGCTTATCTTCTTTTTTTTTTTAAACTTTTTATTAATTAAAAAACTTAACAAAAGAACATTAATATATCATTCCATTCTACATATACAATCAGTAATTCTTAAT
>PVIY010013141.1:0-59918 GCA_004026745.1 Myrmecophaga tridactyla
GTTAAGCCAAGAGGTTTTCATGTGAGCGCATTAAATGAAGAGGATCTCCTCAGTTCTAGACCAATGCATACAGAGCAGCTATTAAGAGTCTTCCTCACAGACTGAAGCTCCTCAGAAGTAGGGATTTCTGTTATTCGTCTTTGTACTTAAACCACCTGCAGAGAGTAGGTCCTTAATAAATGTGTGCTGAATGAATATGCAAAGGAAGGAAGCAAGCAGCTGCTTACTGCTTATTTGGCTAGCACTGTATCCACATGAAGTCATCATGCCAACTTCACTTAAGGCATTACATTTTCAATTAATTTCTCCTTTATTAACTATGAAGCATACCTCTTGGGCTCTTGGACTCATTCATGGCTGTGTGTTGAGACCCATGTACAAGCAGTTCTCAAAAGGAGGCTACCTTTGGCTACAGAGCTTTCTGCATGTCAAGTACATTATAATGTATTCCTGAAAACCACTAGTCTTGGAAGGAAAATGGAAGTTGAATCAGAAGCCAGTTTGTTAGGGGGAATAATTATGTGTCTTGGAGAGCCTAGAAAATGTGTTCCCAACTTCTTAAGCCAGGGGTATTTCTTTTCAGGTAAGAGTCTACGATCTCTCCAAATATGACCATGGAGCAGATGATGTGCTTATCTTGGCCACTGATGGACTCTGGGATGTTTTATCAAATGAAGAAGTGGCAGAAGCAGTCACTCAGTTTCTTCCTAATTGTGATCCTGATGACCCTCACAGGTTTGTACATTTCTATGATTGTACAGTTCTTCCTCAAGCAGTCTTTCACAACATGACTGAAATAAATAATAATCATGCAATTTTCATCATTAATGATTTATAGTAGAGGCTGATATGGATGGTTTAGTAACCAAACTGCAGAAAGGACTCCCTTATTAGAGATGCTTTCTCAGCCAAATAAAAATGCTCAAGTTGAACCTAGATACAAGTGGTAGAGAATTGAATTTGTTAGATAATTTAACTGCATATCTTTCTCAAATTTCCACTTTATATCTTTCAAAGCGGGAGTAATACAGTCTTTGAATCTGCTCATCTAAGAGTGATGATAAATACTGCAGCATTGTTTTTTATTCACTTGGGAATTGTTTCATCTGAGAAACATGAGGAAGGGATAGAAAAATTAGGGTAAGTATTCCTTTCTAGTAGAATGGTGGTGTAAATGCCCTAAACAACCCTAAATGACTCTCAAAAATAAACAGAAATCTCTACTGGAAAAAGGTATTGTTAACTTAGAACCTAAGGAAACAAGTCACTATGAGTGAAAGCCAGCATGAACAACAAACAGTTGACCTGTAAATACTTAATTATTGGGGTTATCAGACAAAAATATAAATAAATATTTTAACATGTTTCAGAAAATTATTTTTAAAGTATTGAAAATATGAGTAAGAACAAGAGACTATAAAATGAGCATATTTTAAAAATAAGGAAATACAGTTTCTAGAGATGAGTAATATAAATTGGAATTAAAATTTAAAGGATTAAACAAATTAGAAACAATTGAAGATAACATTGGTGAAATAGAAAATTAATCTGAATAAATAATCCAAAGTATGTCTCAGAGAGACAAAGAGAAGGGAAAATATGAATCAAGATTGAGACCAGGCATTTTATGAAGCTAATATCATTTTAATACCAAAACCAGGTAAAGATGCTATAAGAAGGGAAAACTACAGGCCAATCTCCCTAATGAACATAGCTGCAAAAATTTTCAATAAAATATTAGCAAATCAAATCCAATAGCACATTAAAAGAAAAAAAAAGATTGAGACCAGGAGAATGTCCTAAAGTGCTCTAAATAGAATTACAAAAGGAATAATGTATAAATTGGGAAGAAGTAAAATGAGAAATAGTCAGAAGAGGTATATTTTAGTTTGCTAATGCCAGCCAGAAATGCAGTGTAGGAAAAATGGAATGGCTTTATAAAGGGAATTTATTAAGTTACAAGTTTACCATTCTAAGGCTGTAAAAATGTCCAAACTGAGGCATCCATAGAAAGATGCCTTGACTTGAGAAGAGAGGCCAGTGGCAATTAGAACACCTCTGTCAACTGGGAAGGCACATGCCTGGCATCTGCTGGTCCTTTGGCTTCTGGTTTCAAACAACTTCCCAGGGGGTATTTTCTCTCTGCATCTCCGAGATCTCTGTCTGTGCTGGCTCTGAGCTTTTCCCAAAATGCTTTCCTCTAAGGACTCCAATAAACAGGTTAAGACCCCCCACCTCAAACAATAGGTCTGCCCACAAGATTGGATTAGGATAAAGAACATGGCTTTTCTTGAGTACATAACAGTTTCAAACCAGCACAATGTAATTACCGAAAAGTTCCAGAAGTATTTGAAGAAAATATACCTAAGATCTAGAAAACCTAATAAATCTCAAGCAGAAAAAGAAAGAAAGAAAAACCATACATAGGCACTTTATAATGAAACTGAAGAACTTTGGACCAAAAAAAGATATTTAAAGGAGCAAAAAAGAAAAGACAAGTCTGATGCATAGGAATAACATTTAGAGTGACAGCTAACTTTTCCAGATCAATAATAGGAGCCAAAAGACAGTGGCTAAGTACACTAAGAAAAAAATGTCAGTCTAGTACTTTCATACTTAGTAAAAATATAAATAGAGGATACAATAAAAATATTTTCAGACAAAACTGAGAGATTATACTGCCAATAGACTCCTTCTGAAGGCAATTCTTATAGATATACTTAGGAAGGCATAAAAAGGAAATGATTCTAGGCAGGAGATCGGAAAAAATGGAATATTATGCTAAAATATTAGTAATTACATGAGTCCATTTAAATGAATATTGACAATATAAAATAGTAATAAGAATATATACCTTTTGAAATTTAGCATGATAAAACTAAAATACTGGATAAAAATGGTATATTAATTGGCAAGGGAGGGATGGTGTTGGGGATTGGATCATGTCCCCCCCAAAAAACATGTTCAGGTCCCAAGCTATGGGTGTGACCCCATTTGTGAATAGCATCTTTGAAGATGTTAAGACTAGGTTAGGTGTGCCCAAACTGAAGGAGGGTGGGCCTTAATACAATATGGCTGAAGTCCTTATAAACAGAGGAAATTGGACATGGGAGGAGAAGCCACAGGGCACAACCAGAAGCTGGAAGTCAGAACCCAGAAAGGAAAAGATGCTGCCATGTGATCAAAAAGGCAACAAACCCCAAAGATTGCTGATAGCCAGGAGACACTGACCCCAGAAGGAAGCAAGCCTTCGAGCCTATGAAACCATGAATCAATAAATTCCTGTTGTGAAGCCAACCCACTGTATGTATTTGTAATTTTAGCAGCTAGGAAACTAAGAAAGTATGTTACAGTTCTCTTATTCAAGAAATTAGAAGTGTTGAACTTTAGACTTTGAGTAAATGTGTTTAAATTGCTAAGGCAACTCCCAAGAGAATAGAGATTATAACTTCCAAGCTACTACAGGAGAAAAAAAATTCACATGGAATTAAAACCGAAACTCAGAAACTTATAAATAACTTATAAATCAAAGGGAAAAGCAATAATGAAAATTGGAAATTACTTGGGCTTGAATAATAAGAATACTACATATCAAAACTGTAGATAACAAGGCAAGTGGTAGAAAGTGGGAAATATGCAAAATTAAATGCTGAATTTTGAGCTTTTCTTTTTCTAATGTAACAAAATATGCATGGATAAAAACACTGCTCACCTCTGTGGTGCCAGGTGACTGCATCCCTCCCATGTCATGAAGGCAGATTTAGTCAGAGCTTCCTCTATATTACAACGAACCCCTGCCCACAAGCTCCAAACTCCTGACCACAGAAAAATAAAATATGTAAGAGACCCCAACCACAGAGAAAAATATTTCTCAGAATAAGAGCTTAACAGCTGATTCATGTTACTCAGCTAGTTCTATCTATATAAGCAAGTCCACATAAACATGTACAAAAAGATTCTTGTATGTCAAAGAATTAGGAGCCAAAGTAGTAGTATTGTCTGCCTAC
Source organism: Myrmecophaga tridactyla (assembly GCA_004026745.1). Classification (NCBI taxonomy): domain Eukaryota; kingdom Metazoa; phylum Chordata; class Mammalia; order Pilosa; family Myrmecophagidae; genus Myrmecophaga; species Myrmecophaga tridactyla. The sequence goes on from PVIY010013141.1 coordinate 4,008, forward strand.
AGACTGTTCTTTTCCTATGTGCAGACTTAATAAACTACTGTATTAGTTTATAATTTTGAGTCTGTGGTTCTTATTTTCCCAATAGCATGCAATAACAAAATAGAGAATAAATAAACAATTCAATAAATGACAAAGCCAACATTTTTTTTAAACAACCAACAATGTAGATAAATTTCTTGTAAAATTAATTTTAAAAAAAAGCAAGAGGGTGGAACAAACATAGTAGGAATAAAAATAGAAATGACTCAGATGCAGCACTAATTAAAGTAATTAGAGGACTTTATGAACATATATATGTTCTTAAATAGGAAGACTCGGCACTGCAAAGATATCCGTTCTCCCTAAATTGAGGTACGGCAGCTATAATCAAAATACCAACTGTGGTTTTCATAGAACTAGAAAAGTTGATTCTAAAATGTATTTGAGAGAACAAAATGACAATAATGTTCGTGACATTTCTGCAGATAGGAAGGGAGTGGATGGAGGTTGTGGGCTTTACCCTACTAGATATCAAGGAAAAGCCAGTGTAATTAAGACAGCGTAGAAAAGATAAAATCAAGTCCAGATACATTGAGACTTAAATGTGAAAGGCAAAATTAATACAACTCATAGAAAATAACATGGGAGACTGTCTTTATAACATTATAACAGGAAAGGATTTCTTAAACAAGACACAAAAAACACAAACAGTAAAAGGAGGATTGAAAACATTGTCTATATTAAAATTATAAACTTAGATTCTTTGAAAGACAGTAAGACAGTAAAAAGACAAGCTGTGAACTAGAAGAAGAAATTTGCAAACTTGTATAGTTGAGAAGTAATTAGCATCCATAATATATAAAGAACTCCCATACGAAGCAATAGAAAAATGAGCGAAAGCCATACAGTCATTGCACACAAAACAATTAACGCCAGTACAGAGAAGCACAAATTTTAAACACTCTTAGCTATGGTTACTCACCAAATTGGCAACGTTTTTTAAAAAGTCTGATAATACCAAGATTTAACGAGGATGTGGAGCAACTATAATTCTCATAAGCTACAAATAGGTTTGTGAATTTATAGAACCGCTTTGAAGTCAGCTTGCGTGGGATAAAGTTGAGCATATACATATCCTATAACCTGGCAGGTCCCACTCTTAGGTTGATAACCTGGAGTAGTTAGTTCTTTTGAAAATGTGGTTCTCAGGCCGTGTGGTATCAGCGTCACTTGAGAACGTGTTAGAAGTGCAAATTCTCAGGGCCAACCCTGAATCTACCAATTCCCAAATTCTGGAGGCAAGACTTAGCAATTTGTGTTTAACAAACCTTCCAGGTGATTTTGATGCTGCTAAAATTTGAGGACCAACTGCCATAGAGAAACTCTTGCATCATGCCCAAAGATACCCACAGCTTTGGGATTTTTGTTTGTTTGTTTTTGCATGGGCAGGCTCTGGGAATCAAACCCGGGTCTCCGGCATGGCAAGCAGGATCTCTGCCACCGAGTCGCCGTTGCCCGCCTCACGGCTTTGTTTTTATTACAAAACCTGGAAGCAACTTACATGTCCACTCTAGGATGGATAAACAAAGAGTAAAATTCACCTTGAAAAGGAGTAAACCAAAGCTGTGCTCATTCGCCGGGAAGAACCTAAAAAATATAATGTTGAATTTAAAAAGCACATAATAGAAGAATACATGCATTATCGTTCCACTTTAAATGAAGTGCAAAATTAGCAATATATTGCTTAGTGATATACATTAAAAGTATAAAGAAAAGCAAGAAAATTTCCCAAAATTTAGGGTAATGGTTTTCCCGGGAGGGGAGATGGCAGGAAGATAGGGGAATATGTCCTTGAGGAAGGGCCCACAGTGAACTTCTGAGGTACTTACTGGTTGCAGTGGTTTGAAGCTGTTATGTACCCCAGGAAAACATGTTAGTAAAACTAATCCATTCTTACTTCAGTTAAGGTATGGCACAGCCCAATCAGGATGGCCCTTAATTCTATTACTAGACTCTGTTGTAAGCAGAATAAAATTCAGATAGAATGAGAGAAAGCCACAGAGGGAGCAGCCACAAGCTGAGACTCAATGGAACCTGGAAGAGAACAGAGAAGCCCAGAGAGGCCGCCATGTACACTGCCCCAGGACAGAGATGCTGGGGACGCAGGAGCGCCAGCCGCCAGCCCCAGGATGCCACAGTCTTCAGGGAGAAAGTGTCACCTTGATGCTACCTTAATTTAGACCTTCCCAGCCTCAAACTGTGAGCAAATAAAGTCCCAGTATTTAACCAAAAAAAAAAAATGTCATGGTGTTTGCTTGAGCAGCCTAGAAAACTAAAACACTGGTAAAATTCTGTTCCTTGAGCTCAGTGGCAGGTACATGGTTGTTCATTTATTTTTAAACTATATATATGTTATAAAGCCTCCTTTGTGTATAAAATGTGAGAGCCAGAATGCTCTAGTGGTTAAGAGCATCTGTACTCAGACTGCCTGAATTCAGATCTTGCCTCTGCTTCTTCAAACTTTTCACCTTGGAGAAGTTTCCTTAACCCCCTCTTTGCCTCAGATTCCTCATCTGTAAAATGGGGCTTCCAGTAGCACCAGCTTATATAAGTAAAGTACCTGGCATATAGTGAGCACTATTTTAACTGGAGGTGATTACTGTACACTTCATATACTTCACAAAAATTCTTTCAGTAAACAAAAAAAATGAAGCTAGACCATCTTTCACCTCCTAGGTTTGTATGGTATAACTTTGCTCAGCTCTAGAGGAATCGGTGGTATTGTAATTAAAGATTCATTTTGAATTTAAATGTGTTTTACTTCTGCTGTTTTTAATTTGTGTTTTGTATCGTACTTTTAACAATATTCTCATTTTGATTTTCTTATTGTGATGGTTTTTATAAAGGTTTGCAAAGCCAGCGGACCGTTTTGAGTTCAAAGGAACCCAACATTTCTTTTAGTCTCTCCGAGCTGGTCTGGCCTTGCTTACCAGCCTCTCCCTCTCCGTGGCAGCACCTCTGCCCACCAACGAGCCGTGGCCGACGTGCAGCATTGTCCGAGCAGCCTGCACTGAGCAGGCACTTGCCGGCTCACCTCAGGCTACTGGGATCCCTGAGATCTGTTGCCTGTGAAGGCAGAGCTTACAGTGATCTCCATGGAACAAACAAGGCAGGAAAGAAAAAGTAGTTCTATCTGCCTTTCAGGGAAGATGGAAAACCAAAAGCCTGAGAAGGAGTCCAGTAACAGGTCACTGAAATGAGTGAAAGAAAAAGTTGCAGGAGGAGCAGTTTTATTTAAATAGAATAGGAGGCTCGATGGAAATAAGCAAAACTAAATTCTGGTTGATTTTGGAGATAAGACAGACCTTATGGACCAGGATTTTCTTCTTTGCTAAATAATTCCCATTCATATTCACTCATTTGGGAAATATTATCAAGGACCTATTTTATGAGGCTTTGCTAGACCTGGGGAAGAATCCAAGAAGAAAAGAGGTCTGATCCCTGCTTGTTTGGAGTTTAAAAAGGGTTACAGAAGCTAAACAGAACTTACAGTATGTGTGATTAAAGAGAGTGCCCTACCTAGCAAGCTTCCCAGGGTAAGAGATGTCTAAACTTAAGCTAATAGTACGTGAGTTCTGAAGAGTGCTTTTTAAGCTAATAGTACGTGAGTTCTGAAGAGTGCTTTGAAAACAATTATTGCTTTTTTCTTTCATTGCTTTGTATATATGTTATACAATAAAAAAGTTATTAAAAAAAAAATACACGAGTTCTTAGTCCAGGTAGTGTAGGAGTGAGGTGGAGAGAAGGAAGGGAAAATATGGCGCATTCCAGGAATGACTGGCTTAGCGTGGGGTGGAGGGCTGACAGATGAGGTGTGAGGAGCTAGGTCACATGAGGCCTTCTGAATTCACGAAGTTAATATGAATGTGAAAACTAGTTGTAGAAAAGGAAGCCTGTGGTGATTATATGGAACTTGCATAATTCCCTCATTATGATCCTTAATAAAGAAACATTCTGCACAGCCTGTGGTGAAAAACACGAGAAGTGGGTTGTTTCTCTACCCCTGTGCATTCCTTCATAATCTAAGCCATATTGGAAAATCAGAGAAACTTAATTTGTTTCAAAATCGTAATTTAGGATTTATATAAAATGATGTTGTCATCCATGGGTGTGGCATTTTTGCACATAATCTGCTTATAATTTGGCCCCAGCTTAGCGAGTCTCATAGAGAGGCCCATGGGGCACAGAGTTCAGTTGCAAGAGCTATGGGCAGGGAGATGGGTCCCCGTGAGAGCCTCTGCAGCCCTCCCTGCCCCTCTCCTTAGGAGGGCAGCCACCAGGAATGGGGGTCTGGGGACGGCTCCAAAGATGGCATTCATTGCCTGAAGATGCACTCAGGACTGGGAGTTGTTCTGATTGTGTTGTACAAAATGGAAATACGAATGGGAATCCCGCTGATGGTTTTAGCCTAAGTCATAATTTATCTCATGAAGAAAGACTGTAATTCCAGAGGTTCTGTTAGCCCTTCTCCAGTCAGAAGAGCTTGTTTCTACCCCAAATGTTGCCCAGGACCATAGGTTTGCCTGGGAGCCGGGAGTAGAGTGTTCCTGGCCAAATAAAGTCAGTCTGTTTGCTAAAAATTGCAAAAAGAAAGATCCACTCTCAGGGTGGGCCGCCTGAGGGAGAGGGAAGGAAACAAAGCAAGTGAGAAGAACAACAAAATGTTTCTTCACTTGCGCTTTTGAGTGGGCCTATTTTGCTTTGAATTTTGCCAAGTTTGCCGAGTTTAGTCTAGCAAAGAAGGACAGAAAAAGGCAGGACACCAGCCCTGTGACAGGGAAGACTTTAGTGTTTTGTGGTTTCATTGTTTGGCTTTTATTTAGGTTGTATGTAGGCGTTTTCTTTTCTTTTTCTTTCTAGTGACAGCCATTCTCGACAAATTGCCAGCATTATCTTCCTCTGATGACATCACTTCCCAACAAGGAATTTAAAATAGCCTCTTATCCTCCAGAGCGCATTGCGAGGGGCGAGAGGGATGAGTAGCATACAGACGTGTTTTTAACAGTCTGGCCCCCACGCCATCCTCTCAGACGGAGATGGGGTAAAAATGAGTGGTATGGTCTTCTCAAGCCCGCTGTGTCTTAGGCAGTCGTTTGCAGTTTTGAACTGTCCGGATGAAGGAGCCAGAAAATAAAAAGGAGGCTTTGTGGACAAGCCAGAATATGGGTGCAGTGGGGTTTTATCCTTTCTTTCTTTGTGTCTTTTCATCTGTTGGGGAAAAGTGGAGCTGAGCTGGCAGTTCTGTGAGTCCTTTTTGGGGTCATGAAATGAAACGTTCATAGGAAATATAGCAGCCTAGGGTGGGTTCTTGGAGGACGTGGAGGTTGGGCTGCATCACTCTGCAGCTCCATCTAATTCCCGTAAGGGAATCCTTTGGGACCTAAAGAGTCTGCATGATTTGCAGAGGGTACTCAGAGAAAGATCTGGAAAGGTTTTTTTCAGGCAAAATATATGAAATTGACTGTCCTTTCTGTAAGGCAGGAGGTTTTGTGGGTGGGTCTCCTGGGAAGAATATTCAAAATGGATGCATGTATGTAAACTCCCAAGGATCTTGTCCAAAAGGAGTGTTACTATTACTAAAAGGAAAGGGAGTGGGTAACGCTAAGAGGAACTAGGGCCAGAGAACAATTAACCAGACATGGAAGCATGGCCTGGATTCACACTCCAAACGCCCAGGCACAAGTTTACAAAGCTCTGCCCACCCTTCACTTCCCAAAACCTGTCTTAGAAACAGCCCCTTCTTTGTATCTTGGACCTAATCACCCCACACACACACACACCCTGTGCCATAGCACTCAGGGGGGATTAAATCTGTAAATGCCAATATACTATAAATCCCAAAGAGCATGTCTCCAGTGAGACCTCAAGGCTTCCCGAGGTCCACACTTCGGATGTCGATCTCCACATTCCTGCCCTCAGGGCCACAGCTCGCTGCCTGCCTTCAAAGGGAGGGGCCGATTAGTGGAAGGTTAAGCGTAAAATGCCCACCAATATAGACACGTATTAATGCAGGTCTTACCTTGTTTGTATTACCTATATTCAAAATAATGTGAAATTTACTTTGGCAAAAAGACAAAGCTGCTTTCTGTGAAAGTTTTTCTTATGAGTTGGCTGAACTAATTTCCATCAACATCATACGGTTTTCAAAAATTTTGCCACAAATGCAAAAGGGAAGTGTTCCCCACACACACACACTCCCCACCATATCAATTACAGATTTTAAGAACATATTCATGAGTGTTTGGTCTGGTGTTTGAAGATTAGATAAAAATCTGCATTTTCATTTCTATTGCGATGTTTAGCATATTCAGATCAGTGGAAAGTTGGAAGATCCTGCCTGGGCCCGCGTGCCCCTCTTTCCTTCCAGTGCTGCATGGCCACTTAATAGGAACATCAGAGCCCTTTAAAGGGCTTGCCAGTGAGGACTGAGAGGGAAATGGCCCGTTATACCTCCTGATCTTGAAATGTTGCTGTTTGGGATTCAAAACTAAAACAAACACCCACTACCTAAGAAACCTAAGAAATCTGGAAAACCGCGCCAGGGTGCAGAGGAGGTAGGGAAGCCTGGCTGGATTCCTTCCCCTCTCCCATCGGGGTGAGATGCTCTCCCCAGTCTGTAGGCTTGTATCTGCTGGCACACAAACCAGCAGCTGACAGCAGCTGTCATTATTCCAGTGTCTCAGGATATCGTACCCTGGGCAAGGGACAGAAGCTGGCCTGAGCGATTTCAGGAGCTTGGTTCAGGAGCTGTGAAGTGGACATATGTGGCCCAGCTCCTAGCAGGATCCTAAGAAGTGTGCCTGCCCACTCCCACCCCTGCCCCAGGACAAGTTACCCGGTTCTGAGCACAACGGAGACCCTCCCCCCAGTCACCACAGATCCCTGCCAATGTTCCAAAGCTTGGGAGAGCTTTTCTACCTCTTAAATCTCAAAGGCCTACTCAGTATGCCAAGAGGTTTTCTCCTGCTCCCATCACTGCATTACTGTGGGGCATCAGCAGATGGAGGCTGCCTTTTATATGCAAATATTTGGACCCATTAATTCACCTCCCCTCCTTCCTATAAGACCCTGTCTGTACCATCCACAGGACAGAAGTTCCCTCCCAGCTAGAACTATTAAGGACTTTAAGGCATGCTTATAGCCTGCAACTGAAATTAACTGGTTTTTGACACTTCAATGCCCATTGAGATCTGATCCTGTGGGACATACTCTAGAAGAGGTAGCTGACTTTAGGCGGAAGTCTTAGGAAGGAAAAGAGTGTTTCTTGCCTAAGGAGGTATACTAGCTAGCAGTCCTCGCTCTCCGACCAAGTGCTGGGCTTTACTGGGGTGATGTCATTTATTCCTTGCAGGAGCCTTTGGAGTCTGCTCTCTTACTAACCCAGATTTACAAGTAAGAAAAAAGGAGCTTTAGAAACTACAGAGCTTTTCCAGAGCCACCCAGCTGGTCAGGGGTGAAGCCAGGATTGAATCCTTAGGCACCCCACCGCCACACCCTGAGCCCTCTCTGTGCTCCAAGGAGGAGGTGAAAGACCAAAGAACTGCCCCAGAAAACGGCCAGCACAAGAGAGACAACCAGGGATTTATTGGTCTCCTTCTGCCCTGGCTTTAGAGCCAGTGGTTATGAAAAGGACATTTTGCCTTCCCGTAGGTCCTCAGCCCCCCTTCCTTTTTTGTTTTTCTTGCCTCCCCTGCTGTCCTTTCTCTGTTCCCTTCCCCTGGGAGTCCAAGAAAGCCTCTCTGCCAAGCCCTGTGAAGTTTGCCAAGCCCAGTCCCTCCCCAGCACTGTTTCTTTCAGCAGGGCTTTGCTGATCAATATTGAAAGCTTCAGCCGGTGAAGAAAAAAGTTCTCAAAATACAAAACTTGTATCCCAGGGAGACTTTCTTTAGGGGAGAGAGAAGGTACTTCAAACTATTCCAGCAGTTCTCTAATGCCGGCCTGGCCAAGCATTTGTGAATAGGGCATTCAGTTACGGTGCTCTGGCTGCCCCACTTCCAGCCTCCAGAAACCTTCCAGGCTTCTCAACCCACCTCACAGCCCCAGCAGATGTATCACGGCATCTACTTCCCTTTCATTGTCTTCAGCTGTGCCACATTCTTTGTTGCTCTACTGCATATTTTGTGCTTAACTTTCATGTTTTAACTCCCTACACACCTCAGTCTGTGGCAGACATATGCAATTGTGTTCAGCTTCAGTACCGAACTCGCTAGAGCCCTTCTGTTTTACTGCCACGTGAAGTGGTTTCCTTTCATGGTCACCAAACCAGATAGCCCTTGTAAGGTAAAAAATTGGAGGGGCACAAAATGGGAGAGTGGAGAAACAGTTCTCTCTCTCCAGAGAAAGTTGTTTGTTTCTCCTTAACCTCGGTATAAAGCAGCCTTGCAAATTGTTTAATGCCTGTGGCAAGTCAGCTCCTGAGTATGGATGTTAGCTAATGAGTTCTAAAATGGCCGCTTGGCCAGCTGAAGATGGGAGCTGGAACAAAAAGCCTTCTCTAGAGAGCTGTGTTCCTGGCATTGTCTTGAGTTGATCTGTTTATGAGGAAAGCTCCCGGCAAGTGACCTCATTTTACCTGAAGGCTGTTCCTGGTTTCATTTCATTACTGGATCTCCTGTAACATGAAGGAATGTCAGGAAACAGGTTCTGTAGTTCAGTTTCACTGTTGTGTTCTTGAGTGCAGAGTCTAATTGGAAAGGAATATCATATTCCCTAGAGAAGCCTGGCATAGAAGTAATGTGAAGGCACTCCTCGGAACCAAGAGCTTTGCGCTCTGGTTGGGATCCTCCTTCCCTGAAACACACGGGTGCCTGGATGCAGGAAGATACCTGATGAAACTGAGGTTCTGTGAAGAAGTGGAAATGGCAGGGCAGGCACAACGCAAAGGAAAAGTGTGACATTGAACCTTACACTACTCCCAAGGTGTAACCCCTTCGGCAAGAAATTAATATAAAATATGGGTTCACCCTGGGAAAAAACATAGTTCCCCCAGTAAAGGCAAATTTTTCAATCTCTGTAGAAAGCCCAGGTACACAGTAAAATAGCCTGTACTAAAGAGAAGCTTATATCTTACCTTCAAACCCACACCATGAGACAAAATAACTGGATGCAACAGAGTACACACACACTCACCCAAAAAATAAACCTGAACATGATAGAACAGATTGAGAGAAATTTTAAACTCCTATTAATAGAATCATAAATGATGGATTCAGAAAAGAACCAAATAGAAATTCACAATGAAAAGTTTCATTGAAATAAAAGTAACTCATAGAATGCATTGGTTAGTAAAGCACTGAAGGGGTGATGAAATGAGAGTTATCACAGAGATTAAAAAAAAAGAAAAGAAAACAGAAAATAAATTGAAATCTGGAAGGTAAAACAAGAAGGTATAGTAGGATTTTATGGAGCAAATATTTTTAAATGAAGGAAAGCCAATATTCAGAAAGCTCATGGCTGAGAATTTTCCAGAATTAAATAATCTTCTCAGTTTGAAGGAACAAAACTAAATCTCAACAACGATAAATAAAAAGTAATCCTCATTAATATACCATAGTGGAACTCCTGAGAAAAGACATTTGCAAATAAAGGAATGATAGAAGGCATATTTCTCCTCAACAATAATAGAAACCAGAAATAAATAATATATTCAAACTGCTTAGGGAAAACAACGGTTAATCTAGAATTTTATACCCAAGAAAATGATCATTCAAGATTCAGGGTAAAAAATAAAGATTTTCATAGTACAAAGAATAGTGAGTTTATCGCTCATAGGCCATGGTTAAAAGAACTAATAAAATTATACTTCAACAGAAGGAAATTAAACCGAGAAGGAAGAAATAGCCTTTAAAAAGCAAGGAAGTTAGTTGTATGTTGACTTATTTTCACATGTATAGATTGTAAGTGATAAGGTTTTTAAGGGAGCTTAGAAACAAGGGGAAATTTCCCAGGTGGCTGCCAAAGATGGCAGGGGGGCAGGTCCTGGTGCTCAACCCAGTATGGTAGGCTGGAAGATGGTGGTCTTCTCATGTGCTATGAGGGCATCAGGTTTCCCTGCATCTTCTACAGAAATAAGCTAAAATAATTGGACTTCTTCTGCAAGCACATAAACAGCATCATCGCACAGCCCCTACCACTTCCGGGTTCCCATCCACATCTTTTGGTGGACCGTGCAGGGGGCATGGCATGTGACCAGGTCACCCTGTAATGCCCCAAAGTGTTTGGTAGAATCCTCCCGCCCTAAAAGAAAAAGCAGGTATTGGTTCCTGCTGCCCTCAGGGTTGTGTGTCAGAAGCCCACATGAAAGGTTGCCTGTCTGTGTTGCCTGGCTCACAAGGTTGGCAGAAGTACCCAGTGGTGACAGTCACTCTAGAGGAGAAGAGGAAGGAAAAGGAAAGGTCTGTTATTGGGAAAAAGCACCAGTTCATGAGGCTGCTGAAACAGGCTGAGAATAACGTGGAGATGAAAACTGACAAATTCAGAGGTACTCAGGACTTGTGGTTTCCTAGTCTAAGCTCGATAAAGACTGCTCCTTCCACACACTTGGCCTGGCCTGCCTTTCCTCCATTGCCACCCCAGGATGTGGGGGCCACAGGGCAGCAGTTCTCATGTTCAGGTGCCACAGGTATCCTGGGGCTGAGTAGGCAAGGGGTACAGAAAGGGGTTCTGTGTTCAATACTACTGCTGACTCCTATTTAAGACAGGATGTTCTTCAAAAGAGATTAAGTGCTACTAAGGCACCAACTTGTTTATATGACAGTTTTACAAAAATAGGTAGTGGAAACAACCATTTTCTTGGATTTCAGTATTTTTGCAAAAGTAAGTTAGAAAATTGTAATAGCAGGGGAGACCCTAAATTGTGAATGAGGCCTTCCTTTAAAGCATTCCATATCATTATACACTATAGTCTGTAGCAGTTAGATTGTTACAAAATACTTTGTTCAGTGTTGTCCTGATATTATAGGGTATTTATAAATGCACAGAGTGGGAAGACAAACAACAGAGGGCTTACAGGCATCACTTGCTGCCTCCCTGTACTCTGTGATCAGAAACAAATTATTTTTAAAGAAAAAAAAAAGGTTAAACTAAAATACTAGGCAATAATGTGGAAAACAGAAGAAAGTATTCTAAGATCCAATATAATCAGAAGTAATGATTAACTTATATATTAAAAAGTAAGCATAATTGCTTAAAGAACAGAAATAAAATGACTTCCAACTCAGTACAGAGGGAGCAAAGGTAATAAAACGATCAACCCAACAGAAAGCAAGAATGCAGGAAAGAAAACTCTGCAATAAATGGAAAACACACAAAAAAAACTTTGACATACATGCATATATATGTGTGTGTATGTATACAGTGGCAAAAATAAGTTCAGATTTTACAGTAAAGTTTAATTTGCATCTTAAAAGACTAAGATTAGATTTTATTTTAACCACCAGGTACCACTAATGAAATATCTTCAAAACAATGCAAAGCCTGAAAGTCCTACTCCATCTTGTGGATTTTATGATTGAATAATATCAGGTTGAGAAAGTAACATTGAAAATGACGGATTTCTTGCCTAAGAGACAGGGATACCAAAATGATAGCTGGGAAGTCCTGCCTTAGGAGTGAAAATAAGTTACCATTTGTTGACTTCCTCCTAAGTCTCAATTGGAGCCTACAAAGGAGATTGAAAAGGAGCATCTGAGAAGAGAAGATGTGCCATGTCTCGTGCAAGCCCAGGCAGAGGAGGGGAGCTGGGAGTGGGCAGTGTCACGGAAGCCCAAGAAAGAAAGGGAAATTCAAGGAGAGAGGATATTCAGCAGTATCTATGCTGCAAAAAGGTTGACCAGAATGAGGGTTGAGAAGATACGTCTAAGAGGACAGATTAGTAGGGTATTAGGGCTAATTAAAGGAGATTAAGGAAGAAAATGGGAAGAAGTTGAGGAAGCAAGTATGGACTTCTCTATTAAGTTCAGCACCTAAGGGAAGACAAGACGATGGTGAGAAGAGAAGCAGGCTCAAGGGACAGTGTCTTGGAATAGGCAATAATCATATTAGAAAAATTAAGCCTTAATTATCTAGAGCCCTGAAGGAAATGAGTTTCCTGAATTCCCATCTTTTCTAGACAAGCTAATGCTTGCTTTTTAAAATATGAAAAATTATTTTGACTGTTTTTAAAATACCAGAGGTCAGTAGGAACATCAGGAAGGTCCCTCACCTTTTACTGTGGATGATGCTCTTTCATGACTCAACACCAGCTAGATATCCTTCAGCTATTGCCCCCCAACTGTGGGACCTGGTATGCTATTAGGCTAATCACCAGGGAGAGCTGTCTTGAGTTCTTCTATCAGTTTTTTAACATCAAGTTTTTGTGTTTTGTTTTTTTAAGGTTAGCCAGCATTTCTCCTAGACAGCTTACCCTAGTTTTCTACGTCTAGTCTACGTGTGAGCTAGGTTAAAGTGAATACCGTCCTGATGGATGAATCCTCTCTCTATATTGACTTAAAGTTTCTGAACTTGAAAACTAAGATCCAGTCCCTGGTCATTTGTCAGAAAAATAAACATCATTCTGATAATGATGGTGGCCTTTTCCTCTGTAGTTACAGCTCAGACATACAGTTTAATATAAAATAAAGAGTAACAGAACTGAGGCGCTTTTCTGGATATATATATATATATATATAAACTGCAGTGGATGGATTTTATTACACTGATTTTGGCTCTGTTAAGGCTTTTCTCTTTATTTCCTGAGCTGAGCAAGAGTGGTACTCTCAGAGAGTATCAAAGATCTTTATTTCTCATGTGACTTCAGTCTTGTCTCTTGCCCTTTCCTTTCAACCTATAGGGCTCTCCTCAGCATCTCTTGCTGAGTCAGTCTAGGGCCAGTGGCGAACTCCCTCAGCTTTTGTTTATCTGGGAATGTCTTAATCTCTCATTTTTGAAAGACAGTTTTGCCAGATATAGAATTCTTGGTTGGCAATTTTCTGCTTTTAGTGCTTTAAGTCTGTCATTTCACTGCCTTCTTGCCTCCTTGGTTTCCAATGAGAAATTGACATTTAATCTTATTGAGGCTCCTGTGTACATGACACATTGCTTCTCTATTGCAGCTTTCAGAGTTCTCTCTTTATCTTTGGCCTGGGTCTAATTGGGTTTATCCTGTTCAAAGTTCATCTTGGATGTGTATATTTTTGCCTTTCGTTAAATTTCAGAATTTTTCAGCCATTATTTCTTTGAATGTTCTTTATGCCTTGTCTTCTGGGACTCCCGTGATGCATATATTGGTATCCCCCAGGTTCATCGGGCTCTGTTCACTTTTCTTCATTCTTTCCTCTTTCTGCTCTTCAGACTGGATGATCTCAATTGTCTTAACTTCAAGTTACTAATTCTTTCTTCTGCCAGTTCCAGTCTACTGTTGAACCCCTTTAGGTAATTTTGAATTTCTGTTACTGTGGTCTTCAACTTTGATTCTTTTTCATAATTCCCATCTCTCTACTGATATTACATTTATGTTCCTCTGTCATATTCTTGATTTCCTTCAGTTCTTTGTCCATGTTTTCCTTTACTTTTTTGAGCATATTTAAAACCATTTTTTTAAAGCCTTGTCTGTTATGCCCCAGGTCTGGTCCTCCTCCTTCATGGTTTCTAATGCTTTAATTTTTTTCCTTTGCCTGGGTCATCACTTCCTTTTTCTTTGTATGTTTCGTAATTGTTTATTGAAACCTGTATATTTTTATTTTTCATACGTTATCACTGGAACTTAGACTCTGATCTATTCTTTTTTTATTAATTTTTAACTTTTTTTCTTAAAATACCAAAAAATGCAAACATTCGTAACTTTTGATCATCCCATTCTACATATATAATCAGTAATTCACAATATCATCATATAGTTGCATATTCATCATCATGATCATTTCTTGGAACATTTGCATCTATTCAGAAAAAGAAAGAAAACAGAAAAAATTTCATACATACCATACCCCCCACCCCTCCCCCTCACCGATCACCAACATTTCACTCTAAATTTATTTTAACATTTGTTCCCCCTATTATTCATCTTTATTCCATATGTTTTACTTATCTGTTAATAAGATAGATAAAAGGAGCATCTGATCTATTCTTTAGCTTATATCTAGCTGGTGTTATGTCTGAGCTTTTCTTAAATGCAGGAGCTAATAAAAAGGAAAAAAAGAAAAAAACTTTCCTAGCCTTTGCACATTGACCTGTTTGAGTGCTCTCTTTCAGAGCTTTTCCATGCAATGAGTTTAGAGAATAGGTTGAGGCCAAAGCAAAGGTACCACCCTGATCTGTTCTGCACATGCATGCAGCCTGTCTTAGGCTTGCAGATGTGGCCCTTGGTTGGCAATTTTTGGAATTCCCCTCTTAACACAGATACAAATGTCCCCCCTTCCCTAGGGAACAGTTTCCTCACATTCCAGGGCACTATCCTTTATGACCTACAGCCAGCAATCCCTTACTCCCATCAGCATGAGTTGACTGCTTTCCCACAGCATTTTATAGGAGAGGTTAGTGAGCTGCCTTCCTCACATAGGTTAAGGTCCAGAACGGTGAGTCCCTTAGCCCACCACAAGACATATTGAGACAGATAAACACACTTCTAGTATGTGCACAAGGTTTACTCTGCGCCCTCTGGAGCTGGGACCAGGGATCTGCACTGGAAGTGTGGGCTGGCTCTGTGCCAAGCCTGTAAGGGGTTGAGGAGACTTCAACTAGGGTGCCACAAGAGCCTACCACTTTTAAGTAGCCTTTTTCTTAATTCAACACTTTCCTTGTCACTGCATCCTTTATCTGTTTTCTGGTGCTTTGTGAAAGATGTTCATGCTGGTTCTTGCTAGTTGCTCAAAACTTTTGCAAGCATACAGCGCCCTGAAGCTTCTTACGCCACCATCTTGATCGTGGCAGGCCATAAGTGTTTTGTTTTATTTTGTTTTTATTTGGGTGAAGTTTTTGAGTTTTTATGTATTTTACTTAATATGACTGTTTATATATTTGATATAGAAATATTAATGTTTGTAATTAATGGGTATAAATATCACTGGGTTATAAGGGCTTTTCATGGAAGAAACAGACATCTGGTGTTTTAAATTCCATGACTCAATTTTGGAGTGAATACTGAGACATTCCAATAGGGAAAGGTCTCTGCAATATCAGGGCAGTCTCTTATAAAAGGCTCACAGGCTGGCTTCCAAGAGGCCTCGTAGAAGACTTTATTATCTTGTTGATTTACTAGAGTCTGGCTGTTAGCTTTTCAGGTTGAGAAACAGCTTTAATCAACATACAGAGAAAAGATTGATTATCAGAGCTGGACTCACTTTAACCATGATCCAAAGATTGATATGTAAATCAAAATGCTATTTGACATTTATAGAGGGAAATATAACTAATATTCGTAAAGTACAAATGACTAGCTTATTCTTTCCCGATAGGAGGCCTCCATGGGGAGGCAGATCATAATCAGAAGGTTTTTTGGTAAAGAAGAAATCAGAACAAAGGTGAATCAGATAATTAATGGCATAGGCTGAGAGACTAATCCATCTCACACCTGATATGCCCCTGCCAATGGAACCAAAATTCCCCAAGGCTCCCTCAGCCCTGGTTAATATTTGAGTAGATACAGGTCAATGTTTTGTCTCATTTCTTATACATCAAGCCCAACTAAGGTCCACACACACTCAAACTGCCTACTGAGTTTTTCTCCAGAGGTTAAGACTTTCCATCAGCTTGTAGTCTTATCTTGGAAATGTGGGAATCAGCCTTTTCCCCTAAGTTTACAGTTAAAATCTCAATGAACAATCTATTTTTAAATTCTTGGGGGGTCCCTCCCTGTACTTATATTGGTGAAGAGAAGAGGGTGGCATTGATTTAAGAGTGAAAGGAGCAGCCCACCCATGCCAGGGTTTATCAGTTTACACCCCACCTTTACGTTTTTGCTATGTTCCTGTGGCCCATCTGTTATTAATATTTTTCCTTAAATCACCTCACTTTTTTAAAGCAAATTTATTTTAGAAGGAAAATTGTATACCCCTACTATACATGGAAAGCGATTATCCTTTGTCATAAAAGGAATCTAGCCCTAAAATATAAATTCATTGAAAACAAACACTTTTCCATGCTTTTTTAGCTAGCTACTGTGTGTCATGGATGACTCTGAGCCTGAACATATTTCTAATAAAGATCCATGAGCATTAAACTAAGGCATTCTTCTTGAAATGATCAAGAACATCAAAAAAGGACTGAAAAACAGAATAATTTAGGAAGATCTTTAATGTATTTAGTGCCTTGTCCATCTACCGCCTAAAAGTTATCTCATGTTTAGGCACCCCACAGTTTGGAAAAAGATGACCTAGGCTTGTTGTGGCTTTGAAGGTATTTGAAAACTGTTTACACAGCTGTCGTGATCCCTGCTCCTCACCAGCCTCACTCGACCTCAGACTCTGCCCAATGCTGTCACTGACTGCCTTGTCCCTGCTTTTCCCTGCACAGGTACACGCTGGCAGCTCAGGACCTGGTGATGCGTGCCCGGGGCGTCCTGAAGGACAGAGGATGGCGGATATCGAATGACCGACTGGGCTCTGGGGATGACATTTCTGTATATGTCATTCCCTTAATACATGGAAACAAACTGTCATGAAAACAGCCCAGGGGATTGGAAGGATTGAGGGGAAGAAATCTGGGCTGCCTCTTTGTGGGGCGGGACTGGGAAGTGCTCCGGCCGAATTCCAGGTGATGCAATCTTCTCCCAGCCCAGCCTGGACTGGTGGGGAGTCTCTGCCCAGAGTCCTCTGGCTGTGCTTCAAGATGATCCTTAGGTTTCCGTTTCCCCTTTAGTAACAGGTCTGGATACTCAACAAGAACAAAACACAAAGGCCCGCTGTTGTGTGTTGTGTTTTTGTTGGTTCCTTATAGGCCTCCTAGGTGACCATCTGCCTATTTGGGGCACATACATCATATTTATTTTATCTAGAGTAGCTGGGGCAGCCATTTCCGGTGTAACTGGCAGAAGACTCTTCAGCCTGTCAAGCTGCCGACTTCTCTATGGGTTAGAAGTACTGCATTGGAAAGTTGGGGTTTATGCCTCAGAAGGTATAAGCGCCTACTTGTAGTAAACCTGAGATTTATTTCAGGAAACATCTCTTTCTCTCTCTCTCATTCTCTCACTCTCTCACTCTCTCACTCTCTCACTCTTACTCTTGATGACATAGGCTGAGGCAGGGATTTTTTTTTTCTTTTTGACATTCCTCACATCTTTATTTTTTTCCCCGTTCGTAGAACAGGTCTGGGACTTTCCAACTCCTCACTGAGGAATTTGTGTGTCAAAGCCCAAAGGTCCGTCCCCACAGCCTCCAACCCATACCACCCCGGCAGCCATCTGGAACATGGTAGAGTGCCATCTTTGTTGTGTAACTAAATTTGTTACTGGGTTGTCTTTTCTTATCAAATTAGTGTGTTTTCATCGAAAATATGGGTGTTTCTTTGAACCAACAGTTCCTCTATTGTCTTGGTCCCCCTTGTTGTGGCTTGAAGTGTCTCTGTTAGAGTTTAGGTTTTCATTTCTGGAATGGTTGACCTCCCCCTACCTGCTATGCTGTGGGGAAGCATGTTAAGCAGTGTTTAATAGGGCACATATTTGGGAAGTTCCTTGTGTTGGTCAGTTCACCATACCTCATTTGAGGACCATTCCCCCATTCTGTATGCAGGTCCCATGGGACGTGACTGTCCCCAAACCCATTTCCAACAAAGTATAAGTATCAGAGATCTGTCACAAAGCAGCAGTTCCATTTTCCCCATCATCTTGGTGCAAGGCCCACTCAGGAGATCCCTTTAAGAAAAGTACATTTGAGTTTGGTTGACTGGTCATTCTCCTGCTTCATGCAGTGCTCCCTGTTCCTTTTCCAGGGACTCGAGCCCTTGCTACCCACAACTGAGACCACCATTCTCACCACAGCTACACTTCTGAGTGTTCCTCACAAAAGAAGCAGCAGCAGAAGCAGGGGACACCATTATCTGCCTGCTGCTTCTCTACCAGGAGGAATCACAAAATAGATTTTTAAAAATAACTTGCATCTCTTGAACAGACAACTGCTCAGCATTGAGGGACCTTATAAGAGCAGAGTTCAATAAGTAAATCTTCTTCCTACAGACCTACTGTCACATTTGGACAATTTTGTGTAATTAAAACATTCTTCCAACACAATGATGAAAAAGGTACTTGGTGTGATCCCAAGAATGCTGTAGAGCTGATTCGGTTCTCCTGTTTGTTTGAATTCATTCTTCAGAGGAGAGAGAATAAGAACCTTTCCTCCAGGGTACAAAATCACTTGCATTCCTGGAGTTGTAGATATTTTCTTAGGAAAGGCCTAGAGCCTTCCTACTCAGGAATGAATACACTCACAATATTGAAACGGTGGCCTGTCAGGCCTGTGAAGTACTTTGGGACTTCATCGTCAGGTATTTGCGAAAGTATTGCCTAGGAAGAATCTGACTAGACCTTCTCAGGATTCATCATCTGATAGATTTCACGCCGCCTTCAGCAGATCTTAGTCACCCCAGATGTCTCCTTGGGGAGATGTTTGTGGTAAACTGCTTGCTCCCTGGCAGAATCTGATGCTATGGAAAAGCATTCAGGCATCACACGACAATGTGGCTCTCTTCTTCTTCCCCAACTCCCAAAGTCATGTACAAATTGGAAATTTAAGGAGGACCCTGGGCATCTTCTTTGAGATGCTGTCCTCATAAGCAACCCCCTGTTCCCCAGTTCCCATTGCCTTTCATTTCCTTCCATTCCTAGACCTGATCATGTCGCTAGAGTGAGAGTTTGAGTGCAGCTATCAAGACAGCCATCTACGCAGTTCACTAATTTGTCTGCCACCAAGGCATGTCTCAGGCAAAACTCTGGAACACCCTTTTTCAATTTACCCTAAAGTCTTGAGCATTTAGTCCTACTAGTCTTGGTTAGAAATGTATCCAGGTTCTTCTTATAAGCCATAGGATTATAAACCCACTTGGTGGAAAGATCCCAAGCTCAAACCATGTTTCTGTTTGGGGGATGGGAGGAAGACTATAAATGAGGCAATTAATTCAGAAGTGGAAAAAATGATTTGTTAATGCATACAGCAGATTTGCATGGCACTGATAATTGCTCTGCGAATTGAGCCTACTCTTTGTTGGCCTTATTTTTCACCCAGGCCCCAGAGCCGTAACTATGTTTACATAGTGGGGTGGCCCTTGGAACCTTCCTGGAAAGGCCAAAAGGCAACACTCTCAAAATTCTGCTAAAGATATTTATATATGGTTCTGAACTCTTGTGTCTATGACTTATAGCCAAATCTGCTTGCTCTAATAGCCTCAGAGGAACTCTTGTTTAATAAAAAGCTTTTGATTTCCTAGTCAGTTCTTTATGGTTGTCTTGGGTGGCCACTTCCTCTAATGAAAGGCTCTTTCAGTTCTGTGTCTCTGTGGGGCTGGCCTCTACTCTTCAGACTGTTTGGTGACACTCTTCCTTAAAGAGAGCATACTCATATGCCATCCGTACGATCCTCAACAGCAACTGAAGTTTTGGTTTTGTAAGACCTGAAATCAGAGTGGTGTTGGCAGTCAGAGAAATAGTATGTTCTGCTGTGGGTCTCCGTACCTACCTGCTGGGCTTGGGGAATTTGGGGTGTTTAATTTTTTAATTTTTAGCAACTTACCATCAAATCATGGGGCTGTGTGAAAGTCAGGTGGGGCCCACCTTCCTCCTCTTCCCTCCAGGCATTCGTTTACTTCTTGGAAAGCATTACAGCCACACCTGGGTACCGGGCAGGAGTGACAGTCCCAGTACCCAGATATGGCCTCAGATCTCAGATCTTGGCTCTTAAGGCAGGATGTTCAGCTTATCAAGAGCACTAATGTGAAAACATTCCAGGAAACTATCTCCTACATCTTTAAAATTCTGATTCTTCTCACCTCCTTCCTCATTTTCCAATCAGTTTTATTAATAAGGCTGCAAGTGGTCTGGGACTTTCTTTCCACCACCAACCTTTCCCTAGTGACCCAGCAGTTCTTCTCTTTTCAGCGTGAATATGTTAAACGTTCATGAGTTTCTATTTTTAGTAAACTAGCGCTTCTGGGACACTTGGAGAGAGCAGTGAGAGTCATTGTCTATGCAAAGAACCACCAGGCTGATCCTACAAGTTACAAGATTGAAGAAAAATAGTAAAACACTCTCTGGCCACAGGATAGAATTTAATGTTAGGAATTTGGATTCTTGAGGAAATACAGTTGCAGAGAAATGTTGCAGCCTGAACACTGTAGCCCACCTCTCTTAGCAAACATTTGCTTTGTGTGGACCATGTGGCATAGGTGTGTACACTGGATTTTTCAAAGAACACTACACAAGCAGCCCAACTTTCTCTTCTGTGCGCACTGTGACTCCTTATCAGATTTGAGTGCCAGGCAAGGAAGTACTGCTGTTTTCAATCCACAATTTTATCTGTGTAAATAGCTTTAATTTTTTCCCTCTATGTCTTAAATAAAGTTGTGTTCTTGTAGCAACCAGGTAGACAGTGACCAAATGACACTGTAAATGTGCTATTGTTTTCTACTGTGATGTACTTGAAGGAGGAGAACCCTGTGTTCTGCATACTCCCAATCTTCCACGAAGATTTTGTGTTTGTTTGGGGAGTCCTGAGGTTACCCTTTACTCCTGTTTTCCCTCTTTTTTTTTTTTTTTTTTTTTTCTGGAGTCCCAGAGAGTCCACGGTGGAGATCATTTTTAAGGAATGCACTATGGTCTGGGTTTCCAAAAATATCCTAAGTAAAGTGAATGAGAGGAATCTTCCTGAAAATGGTTTCAGAACCATGTACGTTTATGCTCTGTGATTGTGAAACATTGACTTTTTGTAACCCCAAAATGAAAACTGTTTAGTAAAGAGGATTTCTTTTGTGTGTTCAAAACTTAGGTGCAATGTTCCATGGGAAAGCTAAAGAGATGTATATGCTCAATGACGTTTTAAAATAAAATATTATATATATATATATATATGTATATAGGACATCTTTAGCAAAACATTTTTGTGTCATTTCTTTGAATTAATGTGAAGTTTCTTCATATTAGGTAATGGAATGGCATGAAAGCATCATGTCCTAATGTGGGGTATTAACTGTGAACACAGAATCAAAAGAAAACCCAGAGGCGTGTATGCTGATAATTATAAGCCTTCACAGGAACAGCAGTAGAGGCTAGTACATTTCAAGTATGCATCTAGAAGGATACCATGGATATCATGTGTAAACACATGAAGAATTCAGATGAAAGAATTACTCCCAAGAGTTACTCTCAAAGGGGAAGGCTAGTGCCCAATCTCCTTGCCAGAAGACAGTATGAGTCAAGACTGTTTAGTCACTTAAGCATCTTAAGTTCTTACAGAGTTTTAGTGCAGCATACCTTTTTATAAAGAACAATGACCTTAGAAGTGGGGGTAAGGCATTTCTCGTAGCTATAAAGATTTTTCGTGTGCTTCGGCCACTTGCCTCTCAGCACTGACCTTTGGCCTAGTTAGTAAGCAGCTATCCAATTCTGGGGCATAAACTGCCCCAGAGCCCAAATCCACATCTGCAGCCATCACCCATACCACCCACATACCTCACCCAAAGCCAACAGCTGGCCCCAAGTGATAAGCTCACCATCAGACCCCCGTCCCTTTCCCTTTCCATGAGCCTTTGCTTTAATCAAACTTTGACTCCCACAGGAAATCTAGCCTCTACCCATGGATCACAATAAAGGCACAAGCTCAGGAGTCCCTCTTGCTCTGCTTGTGTGCTTCGCACTTGCTGGTTGAGACAACCAAGCCGAACGTGTTTCCTATACACTTCTCATAGCATCCCTCTCTCTTTGGTCCTGTGATTAACAAACTATCTTTTTTCATGCATTATGGCCTCAGTTTCCCGTTGTGTTGCATTTGACCTCCACCCAGATCCAAACTTAAAATCTAGCTTAAATAATTCAAAACAGCATCAAAGAATGCTAATCCTGCTTAGTTCTAGAATCTAGGAAGTTAAAGGTAATCTGGAAGATGTCAAGTTAAAAATGACAAAGTATTGATTCACAAAAGGAAACTAAAAAATAGGTTATAGGGCAGTGTGATGGTGGCTCAGTGGCATATTTATCGCCCGTCATGCCAAAGACCTGGGTTCAATTCCTGATGCCTGTCCATGTTAAAAAAAAAAAAAAAAAGTTATAGCTTATTAGAATGATTTAGTTGTAAAACCTCCTCAGCTCTTTTCACCTTCACTAATATTTTAATGCATATTCTGTCTCCTAGTTCCTACTCATTACTAGAAATTCCCATGGAAAGCATAAAAGCCTTGGGAGTAGATGTCTGATGACTGGGTCAGTGCATCTCCAGAAGATCAAAGGATCTTCTAACATCTCTCATGAGCAGTACTTAGCTTATCAAGATTAACTCCTGAAAAGTGTTGTAGATGGTCTCCAAAGATGACTGCCAACGTACATATTTGCAAATGCTTCTCCCATCACGAAGTGGAGTCTGTTTTCCCAAACCCTGAATCTGGTCTGACTTTATGACCTGCTTTGATTAATAGAATGCCAAAGTGACATTCTAATACTTCCAAGCCTAGGTCTCTGGAAGTCTGTAGCACACACTTTCACTCTTGAAAGCCAGCCACCATGTAAAGGTCAGACTAAATGATTGCTGAATAGTCACATGAGAGAAACAAGTTGCCCAAATGTGATTGAGTCTGTCTTCGATCGATCATCAAGCTCCAGCTGAGTTACTCCAGGGGGCTCATGAGAAGAGAGAACACCAGCCAGCTCCTAGGTGTTCAAACCATTCCAGCTGAGGCCACAGGGGTCACGGAGCATTGAAAAACTCCTGGCTCTTGTTTGAGCCCAACTGATCTCTGCCCAAATTCCTGACCCACAGAACCATGAGCAAATAAAATGGTGGTTGTTTTAAGCCATCAAGCTTTGGATAGTTTCTTATACAACAATAGGTAACAAAAACAAGGTATAGAGAAACTGGCTCTGGGTGATTTGGGGGAAAGTGATTAAAAATATAAATTGAAAGAGAAGAAAATAGCACTGAGAAAGTTATGCTTATAACTTTAGAAATAATACTCCATATCAAACCTGGTAGGGTAACTGAGATGGGGAAACCAATTTATAACGATAATACAGAGACCCTAATTGATGGCCATGCTGGGATCTCTGCAAAAATTCTCCCCATCTCTGCCTTTGCTTCTTCATGTACCTTATAATGATCATCAGTAAGCCAGGAAAATGGTGACTATATTGGGGCTATGAGCCTAAAAGGAGAAATCAAAGGTCCTTTCCCCATCACTTATGATAAGACCATCCCACATTACACCATTTATGACCCTTGTGAGAGTAGGATGGGTCTTTGGCTCCTAGGACTCAGTTGATCGAGAGTGTTAGGTTATATCTAAAGGAAAATAATGACTTCTATATATGTGTGTGTGTGTATGTGTATGTGTGTATTAAAGATATATATGAATTCTCGTCAAAAAAATAATTAAACCTTGTTGCCATCCCAATTTTTTCATTTATCTAAATGGCAGGCCAAAAAATAAGTTGTATATCTTAGCAATTACTTTGCCTTTGTAACTGCTTTTTCTGTCATTAGAGGTCTAAAAAGATTGCTGCATTCTCAATACATCTCTCTATATTTTCAGTCTCTTGTCTTTCACCTCTGATAAGATTTTCCTGTCCGCTAACTTCCTTTGCTTTATCGATTTCACTTAGGCTGCCGCAAGGGAGTCAGTGAGTGGCTGAGCATGAGCTTCGGGTGGGGTGCAGCCTGACGGTCGTCCAGGGACTGGGTCTGATCAGTTTGCTGGGTCAAGGGCCCATGGTCAGTGTTTTAGAAGGTCTGAATGAAGCCCTAAAAGATGGCACTCCCCTGAAAGGTGCAGACAAGTTTTCTTCTTCCCTCTTTTTTAAATTTAATATTTGTAAATCTCATCACCATAAAGTAAAAGTAGATGACGTGACTCAGAAGGTAACTCCAAGACTCAGGGAGGGGTGGAGTGGGCAAAGAGATGGAGGCAGGTGGTAGTTTTGACATGAAAGTTGGGGGAAAGTGAAGTTGCAGGAGCAAAATGTCCCAAATCATCCTCTAAATTCTGTGCTAGAAGAAGTGTGGCTAGTAACCAGACATCTCTGAATTGGATATCATCTCCCTGTTGAGTTTTGTCAGTGGGAAAAAAAAAGTTGGAGAAAACTTTGGACAACTGTGAAACCTCTATTCTCATTGTCTTAAGCAAAAAAAAAAAAAAAAAGGAATTTTCCATTCCTGAAAGCCTTAAATACAAGGCAGGGGCCATTTGGTCTATGTACCAATTGTACAGTGAAATTTAAAGGAAAATTAAGAGTATGGTTTGTTCTTATTAAAAAGATAGGTGCTATCAGTAGTATTATATGCTTGAAAATACAATGCAAGTACACTGAAATACTTATAAATGACGTGTTATAATGTATGTCTGGGAATAGGGGAATGGATGAGCATAAAGCTGAAACAAGACAGGCCATGTTGAAGAAAGTTATCCAAACTTGGAAATGAAGCAAAAGGATGACAACAGGTCTTTTCCAATGTCTTTCCTGGAATATCATCTAACAGGCCCACCCAAGGCTTATTTAATTCTTTAAGTCAGGGGTCAGCAAATTTTTTCTGTAACAGACCAGATAGTAAATATTTTAAGCTCTGTGTGTCATTTGGTCTGTGTCACAACCGTTCAACTTTGTTATTGCACAAAGAAAGCTATAGGCAGTCTGAACTAGGAACTGTGCTGAACCAGTATAAAGTCCAGCTTTAGACCTTGATCAGAAGAGTTATGCCATGAAAATGTGGATTTTTGAATTTAGCTTGCTCTCTGATGTCAAATGAATGAAGAAAGTAGTAAAACATATCAATGAACACTAATGGCCTATTAATAAGGAAAAGTCAGGAAGATCAGTAA
Source organism: Myrmecophaga tridactyla (assembly GCA_004026745.1). Classification (NCBI taxonomy): domain Eukaryota; kingdom Metazoa; phylum Chordata; class Mammalia; order Pilosa; family Myrmecophagidae; genus Myrmecophaga; species Myrmecophaga tridactyla. The sequence goes on from PVIY010013141.1 coordinate 29,028, forward strand.
TCATTTATCTTGCCTTTTTAAATTATAGATGACAATTTGTGAATTTGGCAGTTCTTTATGCTAAGACAGTTCTATATTTGGCAGCCACAATGGTGGTGGATGCATCAGGGTTGTGTTATTTTATCTCCTCAAATCTAAAACACCATTACTTACATAATCTGCTATCAAGTTATAACAGTTAAAATTTTAAAACAAACATTTGCAAGAAGAAAGTTAATCAATTATTTGCTACACTCCAGCCATGAGGCATAGAAGAGTATGGGTATTATAGTTTTACTGATTAATAGGCCTTTACTATTAATTAGGCCTTGTGCTTGGTACCTGAAATCTGGGTTATTTTATTTCCCTCTCAGGTAAGTATTATCCCCATTTTACAGATGAGGAAATAACTTCATTCCATTGTGGTCAGCAAGCATACGACTTAAATCTTTTTAAATTTATTGAGTTTTATATTATGGCCTAAAATATGGTCTATCCTGGAGAATGTTCCTTGCGCACATAAGAATATGTATTCTGTTGTTGAATGAAGTGTCTATAGACGTTAGGTCTAGTTGGTTTATAATGCTCTTTAACTATGATATTTCCTTATTCATCTGCTTAGGTTTTTCTATTCATTACGGCAGGTGGGGTATGGAAGTCTCCAAAGGTTACTTTTGAATTTTTTATTTCTCCTTTCAACTCTGTCAGTTTTTGCTTCATGTGTTTTGGGGCTCTGTTTTTAGAGCATTTATGTTTACAATTTTTTATGTTTTCATGATGAATTGACCTTTTATTGTTATATAATGTCCCTCTTTGTCTCTAGTAACAAATTTTTGTCTATTAGTATAGCCACACCAAATCTCACTTGGCTATTTTTTGTATATTACATCTTTTTCCATCTTTTTACTCTCAACATTTGTGTCTTTGAATCCAAAATGTGTCTCTTGTAGACAGCATATACTTGATCATGTTTTTTCTTTCATTCTGTTAATCTCTGCCTTTTGACTGGAGCATTTACATCCCATATAATTACTGATAAGGCACAATTTATGTCTGCCATTTGCTATTTGTTTCCTATGTGTTTTATGTCTTTTTTGTTCCTCTAATCATTACTTACTTTGTGTTAAAAAGGTATTTTCTAATATATCACTTTACTTGTTGTTTCTTTTATTACATGTTTTCAGTTATTTTCTTAGTGGTTTGCCCTGGGAATAGCAGTTAACACTTTAATTTAAAACAATATAATTTGGTTTAATACGAACTTAATATCAAGAGTATATAAAATTTTTCTTCCAAAATGCACTTGCATTCCCTCCTCCCTCCTTCAGGCTTTTATGGTCACTACAAATTACATCTTTATAGATTACAAGCCTGTAAACACAGTTTAATAATTATTACTTTATGCAGTTATCTTTTAAATCATATGAAAGAGGAAAAGAGTTACAAACAAAAATGCATTTATGCCATTTTTTATGTTTACTTATGTATTCACCTATACTAGTGGTGCTCTTTATTTTTTATTTATTTATTTTTAATTTATTTTTTAATGTAGTTTCAAGATACTGTCTAATGTTCTTTCATTTCAGTCTGCATGACTCCCCTTAGTATTTCTTGTAGGCGGGTCTTCTAAGGACAAATTCTCTCTGTTGTTTATTGGAGAATGTCTTAATTTCTCCTTTTATTTAAAGGATAGTTTTGCTGAATATAGAATTCTTGAATGATAATTATTTTCTTTCAGCACTTTAAATATGCTATTCCACTGCCTTCTGGCCTCCATGATTTCTGATGAAAAATTGGTCATTAATTTTATTGAGGATCCTTTGTACATGATGAGTTGCTTTTCTCTTGCTGCTTTCAAGATTCTCTCTGTCTTTTTCTTTTGAGAGTTTGATTATTATGTGACTAGGTGTAGATATCTTTGAGTTTATCCTACTTGGAGTTTATTGATTTTCTTAGATGTGAGGCTAATGTTTTACATCAAAATTGGGAAATTTTTGACCACTATTTCTTCAAATATTCTTTCGGCACCTTTCTCTCCTACTCTGGGACTCTCTGTACATGGATGTTGGTACCCTTGATGCTATTCCACAGATTTCTTAGGCTCTGCTTACCTTTCTTCATTCTTTTCCTTTCTATTCCTCAGACTGGATCACTGCGATCTTTAAGTTGACTGATTTTTCCTTATTCCAGTTCAAATGTGCTTCTGAGCCCCTCTAGTGAATTTTTCATTTCAATTATTGTGGTTTTCAATTCTAGAATTTTTGTTTCTTTTCTATAATTTCAGCCTCTTTATTGATATTCTGTATTTGGTGAGACATCATTCTCATACTTTCCATTAATTTTTGAGACATGGTTTCCTTTTGTATTTGTTGCTGTTGTTGTATGTTGTATGGCGGGGTCACATTTCATTATTTTTCCATGTGAGTATCCTGTTATTACAGCACCATGTTAAATTTTTGTTTCTTTGTTTGTTTTTTGTTTGTTTGTTTGTTTTGGGGGGGAAGTTCATAAACTGGGAATCAAGCCAGGTCTCCTGCATGGCAGGCGAGAATTCTACCACTGCGCTATCCTTGTACCCTCCTTCTTTAGTTTTTAACGTATCAGTAATAGCTGATTTTAAATCTTTGTTAAGTGCAACATATGGGCTTCAGCAGGAATAGTTTTTATTGACAGCTTTGTTCTGTGTGTAAGCCATACTTTTCTGTTTCATTGCACCTCTTATAATTTTTCCATTGAAAACTGGATTTTAAAATAATATGGCTGTCCTACCTATCAGAAGTCCCCCTCCCAGAGTTGTTGTTGCTGTTTCTTGCTGTTGTGGCAGCTTGTTTAGTGCTCGACTAATTATGTAAAGTCTATATTCTTTGTCATGCAGAACCACGGAATTCTTTGCTCAGTTAACAGTCAGCTAATGGTTGAACAGAGATTTCCTTAAATACTTTGATCCAGTAAGTCTCTGAGCCTTTCCCAAGGGGCTCTGTGTGTGTGTGTGTTGGGGCACCAACAACTTCTCTGATAGCTCCCCAGAGCTGGGCTCTCCTGGCCTTGTCCAGCAAAAGCAGCTAACTTCTCCCACAGCTCTGAAGAGGCCCTACATCTTTAAATATCCACTGCCTTAGCCCCGGTCCTGGGAGGGTTGAAACAATGGCTCTGGTAGCCTTTGTTTAGGCAGGATGAAACAATTGCTGCCCTCAGAGTTGGGATTTAGCAATCCAAATTCATTAATCAAAAGCTGAGATCAGGGCGGTACAATGGTGGCTCAATGGCAGAATTCTCGCCTGCTGTGCCTGAGACCTGGGTTAGATCCCTGGAGCCTGCCCATTCAAAAAAAAAAAAAAGCTGTGTTCAGTGATCAGCCATGCCCATTCCTATTTTGGGGGAAGAGAATCCTTATGTCCCTCCCTGTTCCCAGCAGCTAGCCAGGGATTGGATCCCAAGGTAGCCTAACACAAGAACGGGTGATGGGTTCTAGTAGCAGTCCCATGTAGACAGCAATTTACAGTTCTTTATCGTAGTTTATCAGCTTTTTCTTCCAGCAAATCCCTGGATCCTATATAGTGTTCTTCTGGCCTCCGGAGTTTCAAATAGTTGTTTCAGACAGTTCCTGCCTCTTTAATAGTTGTTTGGGTTGGAGGAGTGAATCCTGGAGCTCCCTACTCTACCATCTTCTCCAGAAGTTCTCCTTGCACAGTATTTTTAGCAAAGCTTTTTCCATCGAATCTCCATCCCTAAACTTTCCTTTGAGACATCTACTGACCAAAGAATGCTATCTGCTGACCCACCAACACCATTTGCTATCAAATGTGTTTCTGTCACCGGCCTCTTATTTCCCACTTTCTCTAGTTTTGACTCTTAGACATCTGGAGCTATGTCAGCATCTCCTTAGCACTTATATCAAGGTGTATAGTGGCAAAGCTTATCTTCAAGGTAAGACTGAATACTAGGCTCAAATATAAGTCCTTTACAGGATGAATGTTGTGCTACCCCAGAGCTATTAACCACAGTATCTGAACTTTCTATAAGTTTTTCAGTAACAAGTGAGCAAGCAGTAGGTAAGCTTTAGCTCTCCAGACAAACCATTCAAGAGCTGAGGGACAGATATCTAGGCTCTGGAAGAAGATCAAAATTATGTTCAAATTCTTCTTGAACTAGAAATGTGCTTAAAACAGATCCTACATTCTTGAGCACTGACCTGTAACAAAAGTAATGGTTTAAAGGTAAATCATTTACCAGGGTACCCAGCTGCACTCACTATTTATTACCAAACCTGAAGTGTCAGGATGGAGAGTCATTTGCTACAGTGATATCAACATTATAGCTCTTGACATCTCTCTTTATGGGCTCAGTTGACTTGAAATAAGACCATTTCACGTACTAACAGAGCATTTTTCAAAGATCTGCTTGACCTTTACCTCCGGGCTCAGCAATGAGAAGAGTGATAAGATGACTCTTTTTTTAGCATTTTTAGTACAAAACCCAAAGAATTTAAGTGTAAGGGAGGCTAAATCCAACCATACAGTTACTATCAGCACTTAATTAATTGTGACTTGTCTCCTCCTCCTGCAGTTGTTCTATAATCTGGCTGCACATTAAAAATCACCTGGGAGCTTTAAAATAAAATCCTGTTCCTGAAGCTCTATCTCAAACCAACTAAAACATAATCCCCTAGGGAGAGAACCAGCCTTATGTATTTTAAAAATGTTGTCCAGATGATGCCAACATGGAAACCTCTGTGTGAAGATATTAAGGACACACACCCCTGTACAAATAATTTTCTAATAGAAGTAAATCCTATGCAATATTTGGGGTATGTTAAACTAAAAAGTTTCTTGCTGTTTATCTGAAATTCAAATTTAAAAGGCTGTCTTGTATTTTACCTGGAAACCCTGCACAGGACAAAACCAAAAATCCAACTGAAGGGGTAGAAATATCAACAAATAAATTTCTCTGGGTGGTTGGTTCTCCTCTCAAAAAACAAGATCCTTGGAATATAATGAAAAGAAAGGTTGTACCAGGTCAAAGCCACCCTGAAAGGGATTGCAAGTCGTGGAAGGGGAGGGAGAGCCACAGGAGTGTTTCAGGCAGGCTTCCTTAGTTCCTCTCACTGGACTGGGGGACTGGGGGATGAGCACGTTGGTGGGGCATCAGCACTATTACTCCGATGTCCTCTTCCCAGGGACCCCTACAGCTAGTAGGAGAGTGACTGTGCCCCTGAGCTATCAGGGAAGGGAAAAGGGGCATTTCTGAGGGAAGTAACAGAAATGAGGGTTAAGAGGGCAAACGAGGAATCTGGGAAGAAAGAGAAGCGTGAAAGAGAAAAGAGAGATGTCACCAGATGGGAGGATGATTGAGGAAGCCACGTAGAACATGTCAAACCAAGAAGGAGGACCATATACAGAAGAAAGAAATGTGAAGGTATTATATGCACTTTTGCAGAAGATGAGGCAACTAGCAGAGAGTAGGTTAAGGAAACAAGGAACAAATCTCAATTTCCAAAGCAGAGGTAAGGACCCTTAAACCCCCTTTGTTCCCTGCAGTAAATCTCCCCATTTCTAAACCTTATCCCTTCTTGGAAAAAACAAAAAACAAATCGCCTCAGTGTTATAAGACTGTTTTGTAGAATCAGAAGGAGACAGCCCAGCGTCCATTTACTGAATGCTCAGGTTTGGTCTGCCTTGGAAAACAGAGCTCGCTGTCTCCACACAGCTGACCTGGGTTTTACTGCTCTCAGCCCTAGAACAGGCACGGTTAGGAGACCCAGATGCGCCGAGCCTGCTGGAGGGTTCGCAGGACATGCCGGCTCTCACGCGCACGCACACGCGGGCCTGCGCGGGTTGAGGCGGGGCCGGCAGGAGGAGCCGCCCGGAACTTTCCCTCCCAGCACTTGCCCTTGGTAGGGGAAAGCTCGGGCGAACGGGGTCTTCCCGGCTAAATGTAATCGCAAGGGGGGTTGGAGACCCCTGGGGTAGGACTGAATCTTCCTCTAGGGCTTTAGATGGAGGCTAAATCACATCACTCTCATCTTCAACGTTCACAAAGAGAGTGTGGCCAAGCGTGAAGGAGGGAGCGGGGGAGGAGAGAGCGCGGAACCAAACGACGCTGAAAGACAAGAAGCATCAACGAGGCAATTAAACTTTTCCAGTGTGGTCGCAACCATGAGGCTTTCTCCCCGGCAGAGCCCCGCTGCCGAGGTTTGCCTCGCGCCTCGCGCCCCCCCTCCCCCACAGCGCTGACGACGACTCCTCTGCGCGCCATTCCGCGGGCGCGGGCGGCCCGCGTCGCTCACCGACGGCGGGTAAGGCTGCCTGGCACGGGGCCCGGCGCTCGCCGCCGCCCCTCGCTGCCATTCCAACGTGAGTGAAAGGCTCTTTAATAAGAGTGTAAATAAAAGCCAGGCTGAGAAATGAGTTTTCCATCCCAGCAGTCACCGGCCTAAGCGCAGACGGAGGCGCCGCACCTGGGGGACCGAGGGAATCTCTGAGCAGCGCGGCGTGCACAGCTGGGGGCAGCCGAAACGCGAATTCGCGGGGGAGGCCGCGCGAGGCCACCTCCCGTTTTCTGTAGAAACAAGTCACTTCTGGCCCGGCCTGCCCACCTCCCCTCCCCCACCCCGAAGCAACCCGTGCGGGGGAGGGGCGAGGCCAGCGCCGCGCTCTGGTGCGCTCCCCCGACCCCCTTGGGGGGCGGGGGGCGGGGGGTGGGAGGAGAACGGCCGCAGCCCCTGGAATAATCTTGGTCTTCGATGTCCTCGGCGGGGACGGGACCGCCAGGCCCCCTAATTTATGGTCATTGGTGTAATAGCTTTAACATGATTTATGTGACCGCAAAGGAGATGGCAGAAGCCTTCAGAAGGATTGGCCGTCCCAGGCTTCGTGCATTTCTGATTGGCCTTATTAATTTAGAGCAGAGCCTGGGAGCAGCCTCTTGACTGAGAGAGGGAAATCAACTTGGCAACAGCCTCTGTGTAGAGTTGGTTTGGGGCTGCCAAAGCTTTAGCTTTTGCTGCAACTGAAGGAATAATTTATTGCTTGAAAAAAGTCGGGGAGTTTGACAGAATGTGCTAGCATACTGATTAAAGCAGATTTAGTTTGAAAGAGGGTGAAGATCAATTGGTTTGACTGAGTCCTGTTTTCTCTCCTTCGCGTTTGAACAAAGCAGGCATCACTGCTTTGAGGGGGGGGGTGGAAGAGGACGGAGAGAGTGTTTTGATTTTCTTCCCTGGTGTTCAAATCTTGGAAATAAAAAAGCAACATGTCGCTTTGAAGGGAAGGAATTTAGGGGAACCATGGGGCAAGTAAGTATTAGATCATGCTTTTGAAAATGCTATATTTCACAATCACTTGTGTGGAAAAAAAAAGTCTTGCCTTTTGAATTTTCTTTAGACATCATAACTATTACTTATGGAATACATAAATTACTAGATAAGCACTCCAATAAACCACATTCCACAAGGCCATTACTGTGTTACTGTAAAAACTGTCATTTAAGCATCACCATTGAGTGATACACAATCCTATGAATAAAAGAATATTGGGGGAGTTATAATATTTAGTGGAAAATATTTTCATTTGAAAGAATTACAAATTCAGTAGGGTGGGTCTGTAATTTAATTATACACCCATTCATTTATTATATTTATTTGTGTGTGCAGGATTCAAATGTAGACACATAGTGCTAGTCAACCTCCAAATATAATCCTTAGCACTGTTCCTCAGGGGGACCAGAACAGAGCTAGAGACAGAGGGAGAGAATGGGATTGCTTGGAGGAAGGGTCAGGTTGGTTGTCACACATGTAATGACACAATCATTTATTTTATTTATAGCTGTAACCAGAAAAATAGACTTCGAGCAGCTGAGTGCCAATTTATCTCGCTGCCTGAAACAATGAGTAGTTGCCTTAAATGTCACTGAGTTGCGAGGCTGTGCATTTCATTCACTGCCAGGTTACAGAAAGCTTTGAAGCAGGTCGAGAAGGAGATCAGTAATTGTCCTGCCACCTATCAGAATGGGCAAGTGCGATCCTGCAGGGTGGAATTGGCTCAGTAGGGGATGAGGACTGCTTGTCATCACTGACTAGTCTCATCAAGTGCTGCTTAGTAGACATGAAGGTGGCCCATTTAGTCCTATTGCAAGAGCAAATTGGAGCGGAAATAAGGCTTACTTCCCAGAACAACAAAAATGAATTTGGAGACCAGGTGCAAGAACTTGTTTGGGCCACAAACCAGGACATGTGCAGATGCCCCAGAGGTTCAGTGTCCAGCTCCTTAAATGTGTAACACTCATCTACGATAAGTACAATAAGAGTGGTATGAAGAGAGTGCTGTGGAAATTCAGGGTAGAGAGCATTTCAGAGTCTGTAAGCCTCAAGGAAGGTTTTCCATATGTGTGGATCACTGCACTGGGTCATGAAAGATGAGGAGGAGTTGGCCAAGGAGAGAAGGACAGAAGGTCATGACAGAAGGTCACGTGTAGAAGCCGTGGGTAGAACACAGAGCATAAAGGAAAAGGAGGAAATGGAAATGATATGACCTGCCTAGCTCCGTGTAATTCCTATTGAGGACTCTAGATGTCTGAGTTCAAGTGCATCTCACCTCTTTGTGAAACTAAATGTTAAGGAGGTGTCAGAAATTTCACTACTTGATAAAGAACAATAAGTAGTCAGGTGTCTCTTCTACATTTTCTTTTTTTAAGCTGTTTTTTTTTTTTTTAATTTGCATATGGGCAGGAGGCACCAGGGATCGAACTCCAGACCTCCAGCACGGCAGGTTGGAGCTCTGCCTGCTGAGCCACGGCAGCCGCCCTACATTTTCTTTTAATGGAAAAAAAAAAAAAATAGAAAAGTGTTTATGTTACCTTAAGCACATCTGATTTTAGCCAGACTGATTATAGGGCAAACCATGAGAGCTAAACTCTATTTAGTAGAAATCCTATCATTGTTTTTAGCTTAAGATAATCCTACTCCACCAATATGACACACAGCATAGAAAAAATCAGAGTACTGAGTACTGTTTCCCCAGTTCTCCACCTTGGAACACTGGTGGTGTTTTTCTCTAAGGACACGGGGGCTGGCAGCTAAGCAGCAGCATTCCCTGAATCAGACACAATGGTCTGGTTGTGCCCCTCCGCCTCTGCCTGCTGGGCTGCACTCCATACACTGCGGGAAACTCATCTGTCATCACAACAGAAATTGGCTCAGTTCATTTACATTCACTCGCTCACTGGGTGGCTCACTCCCAGAACACTCTGTGGATGTGTCTCTTTCTTCTTTGCTTCTATAGCTGCCAAATCTCTTCCTCCTCCTCCTGAATACCTTGTGGAGTATCAGATTTATGACTTCAGAATTTGCTGTTGCCTTCAGTTAAAAAACAAAAACAAGCAAACAAAAAGACCACCTCTTCAGTAGCAGCTCTAGAATTCTCCATAAAGATGTAATGATGGGCGGCTGCCGTGGCTCAGCAGGCAGAGCTCCGACCTGCCGTGCTGGAGGTCTGGAGTTCGATCCCTGGTGCCTCCTGCCCATATGCAAATTTAAAAAAAAAAAAGAAAAAGATGTAATGGTGCTTTATTTTGGACATTATTCATGATGCCCAATGGATGGAGGGGGGCCAAATGGTACAATGACCGAGAAGCCAAAAGGCAAACTGTAAAATATATATATATGATGGAATACTGTGCGCCTACTGTTCATTCGTGAGGCGCGCAATGAACCGAATGAACCTTGGGGACAATGTATTCTGCAAGACAAGCCAAAAACTAAATACTTTTAGAAAATACTTATAGAAAATTGGAGTCTAGATTATAAATTCTTATAGCAGCCATACTTAGTCTGAAGTTCTAAGTGTATTTCTAGATTCTGAGACACTGAGCTATATGTGTATAAGCTGGTATTTTGCTGAAACTTTGAGTACCTCTGTGACACCTAAGATTCAGAGCTGGCGTTCTAAAGCTCTGAAAGTCAGCATTGCTACATACAATAACAGAGTAACCAAGAAAGAGATGAGGCTTCAATTAGAGATAAAAACAAAGCAGATCTGATCCTGAAGAAGGTAAATCAGAATACAGGGCAAAAAATGATAGTGTATGAATTCTAGAGCTTCACCTACTGTAAGAGACCAAAGACAGAGAGGTTTATCGTGTCTAGAACCTAAATTTTCTGTTATACACAGTCTAAATCAACCTGCCTGGAGAGCTCATTTAAACAACCCAAAAGCATGGAGCCCAGAACAGGAACAAGGCCTTGTAATTCTGTATAGCTTAATGTATACCTGGAGACAGCCCAGGCTATGGTGAGCTGGTAATTTAAAAGTATTGGTAGAATCCCTTGAGGGACTGGAGGAAAATATGGAACTGTTAAACTTTCCCATCTTGGAAGCCCCTGGTGCTCTCTCAAACATTAGAGAGTCCCAAGAAAATAGGCTAAGCCCTTGATTTAAAAAAAAAATACTTTAATTGAAAAATCTTCACACACATACAGTCCATACGTGGTGTACCATCAGTGGCTCACAATATCATCACATAGTCGTGTATTCATCACCATGGTCATTTTTAGAACATTTGCATCACTCGAGAAAGCAGAAATAAAAAGAAAAAAGAAAAAACCTCATACATCTCATACCCCTTACCTCTCCCTCTCATTGACCACCATTATTTCAATCTACCCAATTTTTTACCCTTTCTCTACCCCCCATTATTTATTTATTATTCTTAATTTTTTTTTACTCATCTGTCCATACCCTCGATAAAAGGAGCATCAGCACAAGGTTTTCACAATCTTGTCACATTATGAAAGTTATATCATTATACAACCGTCTTCAAGAATCAAGACCACTGGAATACAGCTTAACAGTTTCAGGTACCTCCCTCCAGCCACTCCAATACATCATAAACTAAAAATGAATATCTATATAATGCATAAGAATAACCTCCAGGATAACCATTAGACTCCATTCAAAATCTCTCAGCCACTGAGACTTTATTTTATCTCATTTCTCTCTTCTGCCTTTTGGTCATGAAAGCCTTCTCAAGCCCAGGATGCTGGATCCTGGCTCATCCCAGAAGTTCTGTCCCATGTTGCCAGAGAGACTTACATCCCTGGGAGTCACGTCCCACGTAGAGAGGGAGGGCAATGAGTTCACTTGCCGAGCTGGCTTAGAGAGGCCACATCTGAGCAACAGAAGAGGTTCTCAGGGTGACTCCTAGGTATAACTAAAAGTAGGCTTAGCTTCCCCCCTGCAGGAACAAGCCCTGCAGGAGCAAACCCCGAGGCAGAGGGGTCAGCCCATTGACCTGGTTGTCCCCACTGAACAAGCCCTTGATTTTGAGGCTTGCCCTTATGAAACTTATTTCTATAGTGGAGAAGCCAAGACTACCTATAATCGTACCTAAGAGTTGCTTCCAAGGAACCTCTTCTGTTGTTCAGATGTGGCCTCTCTCTCTCTCTCTCTCTAACCCCAATTCTGCAACCCTCCCCCAACATGGGACATGATATCCAAGAGTGAAAGTCTCTCTGACAACGTGCAGCATGACTCCCAGGGATGAGCCTGGCCCTGGAACCATGGGATTGATAATGCCTTCTGGACCAAAAGGGGGAAAAGAAATGTAACAAAACAAGATATCAGTGGCTAAGAGAGTTCCAATAGAGTTGAGAGGCTATTCTGGAGGCTACTGTAATGCAAGCTTCAGCTAGATATTGTTAATTGCCACAATTTGCCAAACCCCAACCAACATCATGCCTATTAACCCTAAAGAACACCTAGGGCTTTAACAGAGAGTCTATAAAAGTTTCATGCATTAGGTTTACTTTCCTGAAATCCATTTCCTCCAGAGTTGCCAGCCTCTCCCAAGAATATCAACTAATTCCATGCCCCATCTTATATTATCAACATTCCTTTCCAACATAAAAAAGTTAGAAAGGGCATAGCCCAGAGATCCTTATAGAGTGGGATAAGGATCAAAGGAGAAGGACGTGTTGTAACAGAAAAGATAGAATTTAACAAATGAATATGATTGCTGAATCACTATATTAATATTTCTTTTAGCCTCCAATGTTTTGGAGCAGCTAGAAGGAAAAACCTGAAACTGTGGAATGGTAACCAAACCAAACTATGAACTTTGTTCTGTAGCTGATTGTTGGAATATACTCTGAACATTATTGCTTTTTCTTTTTTCTTTTTGTATATATGTTATATTTCACAATAAAAAAATGTTTAAATGTAATGTTACTAGTATTGTCTTAGAGAATACACATTCACTTAGTTGTGGAGTCCATGCAACACAAACAGCATTTCTGAAACCCCTATTCTCATTGACAGCCCATTTCCTGTTTTACCTGGAAATACCTTCTTCCTTTTATGGTTTATTATTCAATACTTCTCTGTGTGATTTAGATTTGAGCCTGCGCAGTGGCTTCCTTGGAAGAATCACAGTACCTCTGTCTCAAGGTTAGGAGCCTATTCAGCCCAGCAGCTTGTCAGAGGGACAAAGCTGTACCTGTGAATAGCACTTCTGGGTGACTCTGACAGGTTTTGGATTTTTACTTACAAACCCAAAGTTTTTTATTTTTTGTTTTTTTCTTTTGCAAACATTACTGAGGCCCTTCTGTAAGTCAGGGGATGTGGCAATGAATAAGAAGCCTCTAGTCTAATAAGGGAAGCAGACACCTAAATGTGTAACACTCACATGTGATAAATACATAAGAGAGATATGAAGTGGGTGCTGTCGTAATTCAGAGGAGATGCTATTTAACTGCCTGTAAAGGTCAGGGAAGTTTTGCCACATGTCGACCATGCACTGGGTCATGAAGGATGAAGAGAAATTGGTCAAGGGGAGAAGGGGTGGAAGATCATGCTCGCCACGGGTGGAAACAAAGCATAAAGGACAGAAGGAAAATGAGATCAAGAGAGAAAAGAGGCAGGAAAAACCTACTGGGTTGATAGAAAGGAGAGAATGAAAGGGAAGGATGGACAGGGACATTGACCAGAGAGAAACGGGCAATCAAGAATGGTCTCTTGTGCTTCTGAGCTGCTCCCTGCCTCAGAGAACCAGGTCTACTCCCAGGGCAAACACCACTATGGCTCATATTCTATCCACCTCACCAAACGATGTTGAACCACCAGTAAATGAGTGACACAGATGTTCCCAATATATTACTAAGAACATAAAGCAGATACAGAGGGGGAGAACAAAAAAAAAACAGGCATCGAAAAAGTTTGGAATACGTCGAAATAACAACTGTTACCTATTATTATCTATGAAAGGTGGAGTTCTGAAAGATTTTAATTTTCTTTGTAACTTTGTGTATTTTCTAGTCTACAATGAGCATGAATAATTGTGTATAATATATTTAATTGTCTATTACAAACAAATTCTAATAAAAGGGTATCTAAAGTTCATGATAGTGGCCTCTGATCCATATGTGGCAAAGTGAGGCTAAAAATGAGGAATACCTCATTCAGTGGGCAGGTTTGTAAAGATAATTTAAGATCTCTCTCATTTATATTTTTGTCAATATTACTGCTACTGCCACCCTCCCTAATCCACAAGGGCAGAGTCAAACCTTTAGTGATCTTAGTATCCTCAGTGTTGTACCTGGCACAAGTAGATGCATGTTTAATAAATGTGGCTTAACGAAAGAGTAAATAAAATGGTTTGAGAGAATGGAACCTCAGGCCTAACCCACACATAAGGGGAGATTCAGCATCTCCTTCCCATGTTACTCTCTTACCTCATTACCTCAAAGATCCCTTAGGGGATTCCCCAGAGGAAAATGGACCCGTGGATAGAATGCTTTTTGTGGCACCTCCTGGTGTTCACTTCCTTTTGCAAATCCCTCCCTTGAAGGCTGGACCTCGTGACTTGCTTTTAAGGAATAGAATAAAGTAAATTTCCATGATAAGGTTACAAAAGGCTTTGACTTCCATCTTAATAGCATTCTCTCCCTTGCTGGCACTCCTCTCTTTTGCCCTCTTCTTGCTCTGATAAAACAAACTGCCATCTTGTGAGGTGCTCTGTAGAGAGGCCATGTGACAAGGATCCAAGATGGCCTCCAGCCAACAGCTGGGGAGGAATTGAGGCCTCAGTCCAACAGCCCATGAGAACCTGAATCTTTCCAACAACCGTGTGAACGAGGTGACTGCAGCACTGTGTGCGACCCAGAGCCAGATCCACCTGGGTCCCGTACCCTCAGAAACTCTAAGATAACTGCTGTTGTTTTAAGCTACTAAGTTTTGGGGTAATTGGTTACACAGCAATGGATAACTAATATACCTTTCTTACTGTTTTTTCATTTCTCTTGAACTATCTTCTCCTTACTTTCTAGTGAGCACTGTGCAGTAGAACACACACAGTGACTCAGAAAATTCACTCATCAGTTTACTACAGAGTTAGGGAATCACGGACTTCAAAACGACATACAGATTTGTTGCTCAGATATGGCCTCTCTCTCTCTCTCTAAACTCAGCTCTGTGAGGAAAATCCTTACCCTCCCCCATACATGTGACATGACATCCAGAGGTCAAAGTCTCCCTGGCATTGTTGGACCTGACTCCCAGGGATGAGCCTGGACCTGGCACCATTATGGGATTGACAATGCGTTCCTGACCCAAAGGGGGTAAAAATGTAACAACATAAGGTATCAGTGGCTAAGAGAGTTCAAATAGAGTCGAGAGGCTATTCTGGAGGCTATTCTTAGGCAAACTTCAGCTAGATATAGGTAATTGCCACGGTTTCCCCAACCCCAACCAACACCATTCCCATTAATCCTAAAGAACACCTAGGGCTCTAAAGAGAGCCTACAAAAGTTTCATGCAGGGTGGCTTCTGTGGCTCAGCAGGCAGTGCTCTGACCTGCTGTGCTGGAGGTCTGGAGTTCGATCCCTGGTGCCTCCTGCCCATATGCAAATTAAAAAAAAAAAAGTTTCATGCACTAAGATTACTTTTCCAGAAACTTACAACCTCTGTATGACTCTTAGGCCAGATAAGTTCTGAAACCCAGAGTGGCCAGTCTCTCCAAGAACATCAACTAGTTCCACCCCCACCATACCATATTGTCAATATCCCTTGAAAAAGAAAGGGTATAGCCCATATACCCCTAAAGATTGGGAAACAGATCAAAGGAAAAGGAGTTATAACAGAGAAGAAAGGACTCAACAAATGAGTATAACTGCTGAATCATTATATTGAAATATCTTTTAGTCTCCCATGTCTTGGAGCAGCTAGAAGGAAAAACCTGAAACTGTGGAATGGTAACCCATACCAGACTCTGAAATCTGTTCTATAACTACTTGTTACAATGCACTATAAAATTTATTGCTTTTTTGTATATATGTTATATTTCACAATAAATGTTTTTTTAAAAAATAACACCAATGACATACAGAGCATACAATGTTAGATATACTAGAGCACACTGGGGTCTCTGTAGAGTAGAGACCTCCTATAGAGGGACAGCCTCTCTCAGGCCCCAATGCCTCCCACTATTAGAGACAAAGCCCCTTTCTTAAACTGTAATTTTTCCCACCTTCAGACTAAACCTCTTTGTCTTAGGAGTGGGAAACTCTTAACAATTCAACCTTCTTATTTTACAAAATGAGAAAACTGAGGCCTGAAAAGAAGAAATGAATTATTCAGCCTCACACCACTAATCAGGGCCAGAGTTAGGAGATGAAACAATAAGGCCTGGACTTTCCTGCTTCAGCCCAGGACAGGGGTGGCCCCAAATCACATACTTATGTTCTATGATCTTAGACGGTACCAGCAAACTGGGCAAGAACCCCCTTTATCTGATCGGAACTCTGAGGACACTCAGTCTAGAGTCACAGTTTGTTTCTACTTGCTCCCAGGCTCACTCCTTCCCTTCAGGTGGGATTTGCTATCTTGTGGCTTGGTAAACCTAACTTCAGTAGCTTTACCCTGAAGGAGAGTTCATGCAAAGCTATCTGGGATGTGACAGTTCCTTCATTACTCTGCCCACTTGCTACCCATTTAACATATACAATTTGGTTCCTCTTTAGTTCTTCTCTATTCTGCCAGACGTAACTTTGAGGATGGAACTTCCCATTTAGTGCATTTTTCATAACAATGCTTTGAAAGAATGCACCAAAAGATATCAGGAAGAAAAGTCAAAGCTAAAACAGCTGGCAGACAGCTTAAATGACCAAGATTACTTTTAATTCAATTCAACAGTTTACTAATTACATTTTTGTCCAATACTAGGTCTTTTTGAAGAGATTACAAAAGACATATTTCCACTGCTCAGTGTTTTCAAAGATCATATAATGTGGTCATGATGTCCAGATTAACACATAGGAAAAGGAAAATAATAACATATATAATATAGAGTTAGACAATGAAATGTGTAGCAATAAATTTTATGGGATCTTGAGAAGGGAGGGACCAATGTGCACTTGTGAACAAGCAAGGCAAAAGCTTCACAGAAAAGCTAGGTTTGGAACCGTGAAGGATGGTATTTAGGATATCTATTGCTCTGTAACAAAGTACTCCAAAACTTAGTAGGTTAAAACAACTATTGCTGTCTAAGGGATCTGTGGGTTGACATAGCTCAGCTGGATGGTTCTACTTGGGGTCTTTCTTATAATTGCATTCAGGTAACAGCTGGAACTGGACTTATCTCAAGGCTTGACTGGGCTGGATGCCCAAGATGGCTTCTTCATTCATATGTCTGGTGCCTCGGCCTCCCCCTTGTGACCTCTCTCTCCAAAGAGTTGCCTAGACTTATTAAATGGCAGTCCTTTGAAGGGTGAGGCCCAGAATTGGCATAGTCACTTCTGCCACACTTCTACTGAAGAATGCAGTCACAGTCTAGCACAGATTGAAAGCGCTGAGGAATAGAAGTCATCTCTCAATGGGAGAGTGGCATGTTTATACAGGGGAAAAGAAACTGATGACAGCCATCTTTGGAGAGAAGCTACCAAAGATAGGCAGATGGAGAAAACAACCCACAGCATAAAGAGGCAAGAACCAGAATGAGGGCTAAGAGGAGATCAGGAAGCTTATATTTAAGAAGAACCAGGAGAGGTGAAAGCTGAAATGAATTGTCTGAGCCTGACCAGATAAACAATGGGGAATCACTGCAAGTTCTTAGGTAGCAAAGTAGCATTCATTCACTCAACTCCCCCACATTTATTGTTTGCTTCTTAGCACTAGTGCTAAGTGCTATATGTACAAATGTTCACAAGACAGGTGTGGGCCAGCCACCATTAGCTCAAGAGTTTAGCCAGTGCTGCAGATGAATAAATAAGACGATTACAGTTCAGTGTGATGGGTGCTAACAAAGGGGGAAGGGTAGGGTGCTATGACAGCAGCTGGCAGATAAGTGGGCAGGAGACAATGGGAGCGGTGGTGGTCAGTGCTGTTTTAGAAATATCGCTCTAAAAAATGTTCATGGGCAGAGCGGCGGCGGGGATGGCGCGGAGCAGCGGGAGGAAGCTGTAAGCCCCGCCCAGGTAGGGGCAGCACCCCTCCCCCACACCCCCACCCCGGCCTCGGGCTGCTTCCCAGCCAATGAACTCCCTGAACCCAGTGAAACCCGCCCTGCCGCCCACGCCCCACTATGACTGTCCCTTAGCCTGTGAGTCCACGTGTTGGCAGCAAAGCGCCAATCTGCCCGCAGGATTGCTGTCCATGCCAACTACCCCAATGGGGCGTCAGCAACACATCCAAAGTCAGGTTTGGGGGGCCCTATGGACCCGGACCCCGCTGGCAGCTCCATGATGCCCGCGTGGGAGGCTGCAGCCCCACTCCTAACTCACCACAGTTCCTGGCCTTTGCTGAGGGCGGTGCTGCAGTAGCGGGTGTATGGCCTTGGGGATTATTCGTTTCCGGTCTCACCACAGGGTATACAAGAGATCCAAGAGGACTTGAAGGGGCTGAGCCTCTTCTCACACACCTCCCCGTCCTCCACGGATTCCACGCAAGCAGTAGTGGCTACCACACTCCAGGGGGAAGTAGAGCCAGGAGGTGAGCCAGTATGGCACAATGGGGGCCGAGCAGTCATTTAACAGCCAGTTCTGTAGTACCGGGCCCCCCAGGAATGCACAATCCCCACTGGGTACCCCCAGGCCCAGCCACTGCCCGGCCAGAGGATCAAGAGAGCCTACTCCAGCCAGGTGTATCCTGAGTAGCAGTAAATGCAAGGAGGCCAGTAGGCAACCAGAGCTTCCCAGTATGCTCCCAGTCCCAGGCAGCCCACCCCACCCCTCATCCCCTGCCCTTGGTTTTGAGGGCACAGGCTGCCCCTGCAGCAGGGGATGGGCCAGTACCTGCCCAACCCAATCCCCAGGGACAGCACTACAAGTCCACTTACCAGTTCAACAGGCTGAACACCAGCTTCAATGGTGGAACACCAGCTTCAACTACAGCCGGCCCAGCATGAGCAGGCCCCTCTGCTCCATGCCTGGCTACTCCTGTACCCCCTGCCAGGGAACCCTAGGCCACCCACAACTCCCAGCAGCAGTGCCTCCTACCCATCTCCAAGCCAGCCCAACTTCAAACCGATTGTGCTGGTTTGAAAGTATTATGTACTCCAGAAAGGACATGTTTTAATCCTGATTCAATCCTGTGGAGGCAGCTATTTCTTTTAAACTTGATTCAACACCATAAATTGGAAACTTCTGATTTGGTGGGTCTCGATTAGTTTACTTCGGGTGGGTCTTGATTAGTTTACAAGAAGAAACATTTTGGAGAGAGTCAGAAACAACAGAGCCCACAGAAATGAGAGAAGCCTCAGAGTCGACAGAAACTTCACAGTAGGGCTGACACACATACGAACAGTCGAGAACAGAGACACAGATATTTGGAGATGCTTAGAGCCCAGCAGACATTGCCATGAGCTGCTAACCAGGCCAGAACCTGGAGAGAGCCAAGGGAAGCCAAGAGTTGAAAGTCAGCCCAAGAGAAGCAAAATGCAAAATCCTCACAGGCACAGAGGCTGAAAGCAACTGAGCCCAGGAACAAGGGACCAGCAGATGCCAGCTACGTGACTTCCCAGCTGACAGCCGGGGTCCTGACTCATCGGCCTTTCTTGAGTGAAGGTAACCTCTTGCTGGTGCCTTAATTTGGACACTTTCACTTCCTTAGAACTGTCAACTTGTAACTTATTAAATTCCCCTTTTTAAAAGCTGTTCCAGTTCTGTTATATCGCATTCTGGTAGCTTCCAAACTAACATACCCACCATGAACTCTGCACCCGATCTCTTCAGGAACCATCGGGTCATAAGCTGGGCTGACCTTCCTGGTGGGTCATGCAGGGGTGCT
The DNA here is from genome assembly GCA_004026745.1 of Myrmecophaga tridactyla. Taxonomy (NCBI): domain Eukaryota; kingdom Metazoa; phylum Chordata; class Mammalia; order Pilosa; family Myrmecophagidae; genus Myrmecophaga; species Myrmecophaga tridactyla. The sequence goes on from PVIY010013141.1 coordinate 48,278, forward strand.
GGAGCCCTACCGCTTTCAGCACAACCTGGCGATGAGCAAATCACGTCTTGCAGCTTCTCTGTGCATCTACGGAGCCCTGAAGCTGGCCCAGACCTCGAGCCTCAGTTCAAGCGCTACCACCACGCCGACCCGCAGATGAACGGGGGCGTCGGTGAAGGTCAGCGTCAACGCCACGCCTCTCACTTGGAGCTGGGAGAGGAGACCTCTCACACGCCGCTCTATCTGAGGCACATGTGCCTGCTGGGCGGGAACACAGCCCACATCACCGTCATGGCCTGCTTGCTGCTCCCACTTCTCAGTGCTGCAGCTGGAGCTCCGGCCCTCCGTGCGCTCTGTGCTGTAATGCCTCCTCAGGAAGCGCCTTCTGCCCGCCCAGCACTGCAACACCAAAATCAAGGGAAACTTCAGCAGCGGCACCATCCCAGGCACCCTGCCGCCCAGTGGAGAGGAGTGCATGGAGGGACGGCCTTCAAGGTGTCCCTGAAGTGCCCATCACCTTCCGCCGGACTTAGCTCCCACCTGCGGCCACGACTGTCCCCAAGCACAGTGCTTCCATCTGGAGTCCTACCAGCGGCTGAACTATGAACGGGGGACCTGGAGATGTCCCTTCTGCAATAAGACTAGTGCAGCTGGAGGGCCTGGAAGTGGAACGGTACATGCTGCGGATTCTTATTTATTTTCAGAGCTCGGGCCATGAGGAGCTGACATCGACCCTGCGCGCAGCTGAAAGCCAGTGCAGGTGAAGTCCACCCGACCCGCACGTGAAGGAGCACCGGGCGAGCCCGACCCACCACGTGCTGGTGCCCTTCGGTTTTTATGGAGATGGTGACCGCAGGCGCCTCCCCCTTTGCCCCGCCTCCACCCCACCCCCTCCTCTTCTACCACCACGTGGCCCAGCAACCGGCAGCCACCCCAGCCAAGGTTCTAGCTTCTTGGGACCCTATCTCCTCGCCCACCAGCCCAGCACCTAATCTTCCTGAGTTCACCCCAGGGCTCCACCCATCTTCTACAGTCTGACATTCCCAGCAGCCTACCAACTCTAGAGAAACCTGCTTCCTGCATCCCAGGCCAGATGGCACCCACACCACTTGTACCCAGTCCCACAACCTTGGGCCTCAGGAGCTACACAACCCCAATCTCAGACACCCAACTCCCTCTGGACCCCCATTAAGCTCCAGGTCCACCACTAGAACCCACCCCTGCTGGTCCTGGCAGCCCATGGGCCAAACCCTAGTACCTAGGGGGGAGCTGGCCTTCAACCCTGCCCCAGGCATGAAGGGGCCCAGCAGCCTGTCAGTGGCAGGAGAGACCCCTGGACTGCTCTGGACCTGCACCCAGTACTGGCCAACCCTGATGAGCTGCTGTAGAGCCTGGGCCCCCGACCTCGCCATAAACAGCAATGATGACCTGCTGTCACTCTTCCAGGACTGATGGATCCCGTGGTCACCCCAACCTTGCTGATACATGCTTGCAGATCTCAGATGGGCCTGCCCAGCCCTGTGGGGTACACGGTGATCCTCCCTGACCCTTCTCACATGCACACCCGCAGCCAGGGCACCAGCTGCCTAACTGCAGCCTCCAAACTCTGAGCAGCCCTGTGAAGAGTTGGAGGGGGAAGCTGGCTGGGCAGCTGAGCCCTGGCCTGGCTCCCTCCATCATGCTTAAGGCCACAGAAATGGTTTTGGCTGGGCGCTCTGCCTGCCCCTGTCCACCCTGCCTCACCCACACTCATGCTGACCCTGCCCTTATCTACCAGGTCCCAAACCCCATCCTGGCATCCATTCCTGCTGCTACCTGTTCCAGCGCAGGCCCCTTGTGTTGACTCTTTGACTGTGGCAGGGCCAACGCCCAGGGAGGCTTGCTCTGTCTACCAGCCTGCAGGGGGCTCGGATGGCTCCTGACCAAAGCCCCTGGAGCCTCATAGCTGAACCATGCTGAACCTTGGCCTTTCGGGTTGACAGGCGCTCTCCCAGCCCACCCAGTCTGCAGTGTTGGATCTCTTTTCCCCACCCTAAGATACTGGCAAGAGTAAAAGAAGACACGCTATGTAAAGGAAGCAGGCCTCTCTTGGGTACAGACAGGAATCCCTATGCTCTTTTCCCTAGGCCTACAATGTCCTGGGGACAGTGAGCTCTCTGGATTGCACAAAATTCTCCAGCAGACTGCTCTTCCAAGTTCCCTTTGTCTGAGACAGTAAAGAATTAGTACTGAAGTGTTTATTAAAACCACTTTTCCTGTATCCACCCATGGGCTGGGTGCCATGGCATGGGCTGGGCCAGTAAGTGTGTGCATGCTCAGGCCATCGGGACGCCTGTCTGTCTCCTGTCTCTGTATCAGTCTCCATTAAAGGACTCCCACTTTGGTCTTTTTATATATATATATGTATTTTTTTATTACAAACAATGAACTGACATACCAACATTCTTGACATACAATCATTCTTGACATATGAACATTCTCAACATGGTTACAATCAATGGCTTACAATATCCTCACATAATTATGTATTCATCACCATGAACATTTTTTTGAATATTGCATCTCTCCAGAAAAATAAATAAAAAAGAAAAAACTCATACATGCCATACCCCTTAGCACTTCCTTTTATTGAGCACTACTATTTAAACTTGTTCTCCCTATTATTTGTTTATTTTTTGTCCATATTTTTTACTCATCTATCCATACTGTAGATAAAAGGAGCATCACACACAAGGTTTTCACACAGTCACATTGTGAAAGCATTATACAATCATCTTCAAGAAACATGGCTACTGGAACACAGCTCTACAGTTTCAGGCACTTCCCTCTAGCCACTCTAACACACCTTAAACTAAAAAGGGGATATCTATATAATGCGTAAGAATAACCTCCAGGATAACATCTCGACTCTGTTTGAAATCTCTCAGCCACTGACACTCTATTTTGTCTCATTTTTCTCTTCCCCGTTTTGGTCAAGAAGATTTTCTCAATCCCTTGATGCTGAGTTCCAGCTCATACTAGAATTTCTGTCCCATGTTGCCAGGGAGATTTACACCCCTGGGAGTCATGTCCCATGTAGAGGCAGGGAGGTCCCTCATTGGTCTTGTTGGAAAAAAAAAAAAGTTCATGAACAAGATTAGAATTGGGAAAGAAAAAAAGACAAGAATACTGATTAGAAAGCCATAACAATCTAGGTGATTACAATTAGACATTGTAAATCTTTTCTTTCACCCCTAATGAATGAAGGATATAGCCCTGACAGAGAGTATGTCTAGAACATGATGGGTGGTAAACCTGCCATATTCTCCCTGTTAAACAGTCACTTATGTACAATATAAAGTCATCTCATCAAACTTGTAAAATGACAACATGGGTCAAAGTGGTATTAAAGCATACTACTTGTCATTCCTGGGGGATCTCATCCAAGATAGCAAAGAAAACAGAAATGAGGTAGAGCATGCTTTATTCACACCTAGGAAGCACCTACCTGACTCCAAAGGAAGAGGTTATTGTAGCCTTTGGAGGTACACAGAGTCACAGGCTAACCTTCTGTTGTCTTTGTCTAACTTAGATGGGCTCATATCAGCAACTTACTGATATGAGCACCCCCAGTAAGTTGCTGATATGCTATTGCCAAGGAAATACCAAGTGCTTATAATGGTACTGGAGAGATTATTCTCCTAGAATGCAGGCTCCACTGGCCCTGCTGCTTGCTGCACATCACTTTTAGTTACCCTACATCTGGTGCTCTGCCAAATGCACAGTGGAGGCTCAATGAGTTTTTGACTATCTTAAATAGTATCTTAAATGTTATGCAGATCACAGATGGTGATGGGGCTAGGTACACTTGCAGTACTTAACTCTGCATTCTAACTCTGCCAGGCATTCTATTTGTGCTGGTTACTATTTAGAGAAGTGGAGGAGCATAGGAAAACATAAGAATACTATTCAAACTCAATCCTCGTATATAGTACATTGCAATAATTTTTCTAAGAAAAAAAGTGATAGAAAAGTTAACGAGATGTTGTGGCCCTTAATAGGTGACATGACATTTCTCTACTTACTGTTTTCAGATGCCTCTTTTTGCACACATTCCTTTTGTTCCTCACTAGCCTTCACTCATGATTCTTTCCCAGGACCTAAGTATGGGAGTGAGCTGGTAGGATGTCCATTTTCCTTTTACTACCTTGGGCCATTGCCAGCTTCTATTAGAGTGGGGGAGGAAGAACTGGAGATTAAAAAATTGGTAGAAATGGAAGAAGAGAAAAATGAGGAAGAAGGGGATCACAGCAGGCAAAAAGGAAAATGAAAAGAAAAGAGAAGTTGAGGTAGCATGAGAACAGATTAATGGGGGAAGAACCCACAAGATTTTAGCAGGGCATATGTTAAATACTGTTTTGATTTGTGTGCTGGTTTGAAAGGATGTGTGTATTCTAGAAAAGCCATGTTTGAATCAAAATCCCATTTCATAAAGGTAGAATAATCCCTATTCAATACTGTATGTTTGAAACTGTAATCAGATCATCTCCCTGGAGATGTGATTTAATCAAGAGTGGTTGTTAAACTGGATTAGGTGACGACATGTCTCCACCTATTTGGGTGGGTTTGAGAAGCTTCTGGAGTCCTGTAAAAGAGGAAACATTTTGGAGAATGAAAGAGATTCAGACAGAGCAGAGCAGAACGACATAGCCACGAGAAGCAGAGTCCACCAGCCAGCGACCTTTGGAGATGAAGACGGAAAATGTCTCCTGGGGAGCTTCATGAAACTGGAAGCCAGGAGAAGAAGCTAGCAGATGATGCCATGTTTGCCATGTGCCCTTCACTTGAGAGAGAAACCCTGAACTTCATTGACCTTTTTGAACCAAGGTATCTTCACCTGGATGCCTTAGATTGGACATTTCTATAGACTTGTTGTAATTGGGACATTTTCTCAGCCTTGGAACTGTAAACTAGCAACTGATTAAATTCTCCTTTTTAAAAGCCATTCGTTTCTGGTATATTACATTCTGGCAGCTAGCAAGCTAGAACAGTTTGTTAATGCTGCCAGAATATAATATAGCAGAAATGTGTTGGCTTTTACAATGGGGTTTTATTAGTTTACAAGTCCATAGGCCATGAAAATGTCCAAATTAAGGCATCAAGAGGGAGATACCTTCTCTGAGGAAACATTACTGGCATGTGGGGTTCCTCTGTCACATGGCTGGCATCTGCTGGTCCTTTGTTCCTGGTTCCATTGCTTTCAGCTTCTGATTCCAGTGGCTTTCTCTCTGTACATCTGTGGGTCCTCTCTTAGATTCTCTGGGGTATTTCTTTCTAAACTCTCTGTCCAAGTTTCTGCCTTTTAGCCTCTCATAAAAGGCTCTCATAAAGGATTAAGACCCATCTTGAATTGGGTGAGGCACTATCCATTCTCATAGATGCAGACCTATTGTGGGTGGGACCTAACCAAAAGGTCCCACCCACAATAGGTCTGCATCTATGAGAATGGATTAAAAGACATGACCTTTTCTGGGGTACATAACAACTCCAAGTTATCACCAATACTAAGACGTGAATTAAACAGAGACCACTGTTTTCCCCATCCAGCCAGACCCTTTGCTGTTGCTTTTCCCTGATTTGTCTTTGCTTTGTCATTTCACTATTAATAGAACCTCTGCCTTAGATAGGGAGAATAGATGAAATTTGTGCACATCACCTTCAGATAGCTCACAAACTCGTTATTAATTTTTTATGGTTGTTGTAACAAATTATCACAAACTTCATGTTTTAAAACAACACATAATCTTCTAATTTCATAAATCAGATGTCTGACATGGTCCTCACTGGGCTAAAATCAAGATGTCAGCAGGGCAGTGTTAATTTCTGAAGGCTCTAGGGAACTAAGTTTTCTTCCGTTTTCCAGCGTCTAGAGGCAACCCACATTCCTTGACTCATGGCCCCACTTCCTTTATCTCTCTGCATCATTCTGACCTTGCTTCTCCTGTCACTTCTCCTTCTCTGACAGATTCACAGTCCCAGGGGCTCCAACCATTTGGGTCAGTTTTATCATTTCTGTAGGACTGGAAGGCTGTCATGAAAATGACCCCTGGCCATGTATTTGACAATCTAAGCAGGGTAATATAAAAATGCTTCAATTACTAGCAAGCAAGGAGGGGTATTCAAGTTTCATACTGACTAGACTTCTGCCTTCCTTTTCCGCTTTTAAGGACTCCTGTGATTAGATTATAATTATATTGGTTACATCTGTATAATCCAGGTTAATTTCTTTAAGATCAACCAATTCTCAACCTTAACCCCATCTGCCACCTAATTCTCCTTTGCCGTATAACTTAACATATTCACAGGTTCTGGGAATTAGGACGTGGCCATTTCAGGGGCTATTATTCTGCCTGCCACAAAAACTGTGTGACCTTGCTGAAACTATACTGTTCAATATTTTTCCTAGTATTCTTGGCAGCCAAGAACTCTTAATGTCAGTCATTTGTTTGGTTTCCTCTTATGGGTTTGCTGAAAACAGAAGTAACAATCCTAACCATCTGTCATTTGAACAGGGGAAGATTTATTGCTTTCGACTAAAATGGTACTTGTCACAATAGCAATAGCAATACTTCAGCAAAGACAAGGTCCTCTTGCAGAGACTACCGCACACCATCAGGCAGTCACCTGGCTCTTCTTCCCATGGCTACATAGTTCTCCATGGTCTTGCATCCTTGCCTTGAAAAGACAATCTAGGCAGGAAAAAGAGGGTTTGGTGCTCTAATCATGGGGCAACATATAGGTCCACAGTCCCAGGGGCTCCAGCCATTTTTTTTGAGTCAGTTTCATCATTTCTGTAGAACTGGAAGGCTGTCATGCAAAATGACCCCTGGCCATGTATTTGACAATCTAAGCAGGGTAATACAAAGATGCTTCTATTGCTAGCAAGCAAGGAGGGATACACAAGTGTCATACTGGCTAGAGTTCAGCTTTGGTTGACATCACAATTAGACATGGGGGACAGAGTTAAAATAACAAAAGAATACTTTTTTTTTTAGGAAAATAATACCTTTCTGTTTTTTATCTTTTACTCAGGTAAATGGTCATATGTGTTTGCGTGTGTTTGTGTGTGAGAGTGATTAAGATTGCGATTACATGGGTGTATTAAGCATTTGAAAGAGAACTTTTAGACTACTCCAAATAGCTACCTTTTTTTTTTTTCAACACTCTCACCTTTGTTTTGGGACTGTGTGGGCATTTTACATATATTATCTGTGATCCTCAGAATGACCTCTCACGGTAGGTATTACAAACAAGGAAACTGAGGAGCAGTGAGATTAAGAAATTCGCCTGAGGTCACACAGCTATTAAATATCAGATATAGAAAATAACCCCCCGTACAAGCTCTTCCTCCGTCTTGTACAGAGGAACTTATGCCCGAATCATCAAATGTCTATAAGGTAAGTGGTGGCAATGGAAATATATGAGTTCCACTGCCATGTTCATGAGGTCATCAGGCTTTGTCCGTGCCTCCTCAATCACCTACCCTCTAACTAGCATTAACTCCTCCAATTTCCTGATTAGTGACTTGCCTAGGTCCTCCCTACGGAGTCAGGAGGACATCAACTGTGAGTCTGCCCCCTTGTTTCTATGCCACATCACTTCTCCCCAAAGTGAGCCGTACATTACTGATATGGGTACATTGTGTCTCCTCAAAAAGCTATGCTGAAGTTCTAATCCCCAGTACCTGTGAATGTGATCTTATTTGGAAATAGGGTCTTTGCAGGTATAACCAAGTTAAGATGAGTTCATACTGAATCCAGGTGGGCTCTAATCTAGTAGACTGGTGTCCTTATAAGACGAAAATTTGGACACGGACACACAGTTAGAGAGGGAAGATAGCCATGAAGAAAGAGGCAGAGATTAAGAGTTATGCTGCCACATGCCAAGAAACACCAGAAGCTACCAGAAGCTGGAAGAGGCAAGGAAGGATCTTACCCCAGAGGCTTTGGAGGGAGTATAGCCCTGCCAAAAACCTTGATTTCAGATTTCTTGCCTTCAAAACTGTGAAAGAATAAATTCCTGATGTTTTAAGTCACCTAGTTTTTTGGTACCTTGCTACAGCAGCCCTAGAAAACTGAATGAAATGAAGTAACTAGGCAAACAAGAAGAGGGAAGAAATGAAACAATCAAGCAAAGAAGGAAAAAAGCAGAGCACATTTGTTTGTGTAAGAGTATAATAGCTCAACTATGTAGAATACTGAAAAAACCATGCATATTTTTGCCATGGAAAGACTAGACAGCATTGCTTGGCAAAACTTGGAAACTATAATGTTCCATTATTTTGTTGGCCTCTTTAGACTGTATCCTCTTTGAAATCATTTCAATATTTGATCAAACAAAACAACTAAAATTATCAATTAAATACAAAGCCACTTTCTTTGCTTTGTATATATATATTATGCAACAAAAAAGTAATAAAAAAAAAAACTGACCCAAAACCGACAATAGCCTAAATATTAAGGAAAATTATCTTTGTGAATTAAATTCACTTAGTAATAAATTCATTCTTAAAGTGAATGTTTTGGTTTGTTAAAGCTGCCAGATGTAATATAGCAGAAATGGGTTGGCTCTTACAAAGGGGATTTATTAAGTTACAAGTTATAATTACAAGGATATGGAAATGTCCTCTAAAGCATCAACAAGAGGACACCTTCAGTAAAGAAAGGCCAACGGCATCTGGGGTTCCTCTGCTACATGGGAAGGCACATTACATTGTCTGCTGGCCCTTCTCTCCTGGGTTGGTTTCAAAATGGCTCTTTCAGCCCCTATGGGTCCTCCAGGCTTTTGCTGGGATGTTTTCTTTCTCCAAGTATCTGTGCTTTCTCCAAAATGTCTCCCTCTAGAAGGACTCAGTAAAAGGATTAAGAGTCACCTTGAATGGGAAGGGTCAAATATCCTTAGAAACAACCTAATCAAGAGGTCCCACCCAACAGTAGATCTGGCCCCCCAAATTGGATTAAAAGAACATGGCTCTTGGGCAGTGCGAAGGTGGCTCAGTGGCAGAGTTTTCACCTGCCATGCCGGAAACCTGGGTTCAATTCCCGGTGCCTACCCATGCAAAAAAAAAAAAAAAAAAAAAAAAAAAAAAAAAAAAAAAAAAAAAAAAAAGGAAAAAAATAACATGGCTTGTGACACAGACATTTGTACACTGATGTTTTTATTATTCACAATCACCAAAAGGTGGAAACAATCCATGTGCCCATCAACAGATGAGTGGATCAACAAAATGTGGCATATATATTCAATGGAATATTATGCAGCAATAAGATGAAATGACGTCCTAAAGAACATGATAAGATGGATGAGCCCTGAGGACATAATGTTGAGTGAAATAAGCCAGACACAAAAGGATAGATACTGTATGACTCCACTTTTATGACAATGGTAAAGGTAAAATCAGAGGCTTATAATACAGAACATAGGGGATTAGAGATACATAGAAGCTAGAGATAGGTGAACGGTTAGCTAATGAGGTTGAACTCCAATGTAAGGGAATAGAGAGAGGTGAAGGTGGTTCTCTAGTGGGTCTATAAGTAATATTGCCATATTGAAGGTGAACATGACTGAAAAGGGTTGTACAGACCTATGGGTTCCACTGATTAACACTATAAATATAAATAAGTTCTTGCATGAACTACTTTAACGGTATGATTCTTGTACAAAGAATGTTTAGGTTCAGGATATAGATGGGAAACTGCTGTTGCATGCTATGAGATATATTTAACAGGAAAACATGAGTAGTACCACAGCAACACCAGGGGTAAATAATGTGGGAGAGGGACAAGATTTAAGGGGAGGTTTAGATTTCTTATTTGGTAAGGGTGTGTTTCTGGGTTTTCTTTCTCTTGGGAACAATGAAATTATCTAAAATTGAGAGTGTTGATGGACTGTGGACTTTGGGCATTGTATATGATGCCTAATGAATGCAGGTGGCTGAAGGCTGCACTGACGGAGAAGTAGATTGGCAAATGATGGTGTATAAATATGATCGAATATTGTGCTGCTACAAAAATGAACAAAGTCGTGAGGCACGCAACATTGTGAATGAACCTATGGGACATTTGGTGCGGCAAAATGAGCCAGAAACAAAAGAGCAATTATTGTATTGTCTCATTTAGAAAATGCTTGTAAGAAAACAGGGGCCTAGATTGTAAATTCTTGTAGCAGTCACATTCTGTCTGGAGTGGTAATTATTATTTCTGGATTTTTAGAGGCTGTTTTATATATGTATAACATGGTATTCAGAGATTAGAACGTAGGGAGGGGATCAGGTCAGGATTGGGGTAATTCGGAACACAGGGGTAAGGTAGACATTGTCTATATTTTAGAAACTCACATGCTCTTTGAGACCAACAGAAGAAAGGTTTATTTTGTCCAGAACATAAATTTTCTGTAGCACATAATCTAACTCAACCTGTCTAGATAGCTCATTTAAACAATCGAAACACAGTGAGCCCAGAATAAAAATGAGGGCCTTTAATCCTGTATAGCTTAATGTAGTGCCTGGATACATTCAAGAATATATTAAGCAAATAATCAAAAAGTATTGGCAAAGTTCCTTGAGGGATAGGAGAAAAAATATGGAACTATTAAACTGCATCATCAGGATATCCCCTGATACTGTGTCAAACATTAGGGACAGGGCGGGCCACGGTGGCTCAGCGGCAAGAACGCTTGCCTGCCATGCCAGAGGACCCGGGTTCGATTCCTGGTGCCTGCCCATGTAAAAAAAACAAAACAAAACGTTAGGGACACCCAAATCAATAGGCCAAGCCCTTGATCTTGAGGCTTACTCTTGTAAAGCTTATGTACGTAGCTGAGAAGCTTAGCCTACCAATAGGTATGCCTAGGAGTTACTTCTGGAGGAGTCTGGTTTCTCCGATGAGGTTCCTCTCTTTAAGCCCAACTCTGCAGGTGAAATCATTGCCCTCCCCTCTGCGTGGGACATGACATCCAGGGGTGAAAGTCCCTGGCGGTGTGAGAGATGACTCTCAGAGATGAGTCAACTCCCTAAAAAGTGGGAGAATGATCAAAAGTGATGGTGGCGTTATACAAAGAAGGTAGGGTTTAACAAACTAGTATGATTGTTGAATTATTACATTGATACTTCTTTTAGTCTCCAGTGTCTTAGAACAGCTAGAAGAACCTAAAATTGTGGAATTGTAACCCATACCAAACTCTGAAATCCATTCTACAACTAATTGCTTTTCTGTGCTTTTAAATTTACTGCTTTTTTGTATATATGTTATTTTTCACCAAAAATAAAAAAGTGATAAAATGTATATATATACAATATATATATATATGGTGCTGGAACCATCTGGAGGTTGACGCACTCACATGTCTGGTGTCGGGGCTGGGAAGACTCAAACATCTGGGCTTCTTGTATCTCTTTGCAGTCTCTCAACGGAGTCTTTCTAGGATAGTGGCTTCAGGGTAAATGGTCTTCTTACATGGCAGCTCAAGACTCCAAAGGCACGTGTCCTGAGAAGCAACTGGGGGAAGCTGTCTCACCTTCTATTATCCAGCTTTAGGGTCACACAGTGTCATTTCTGCCACGTTCAATCACAAGGATCTACCCTGATTCAAGGGGACAGACTATACCTCTTCTTGGGAAGAGTAT